>VYZQ01059410.1:37337-60755 GCA_013400655.1 Mystacornis crossleyi
GGACAATTGGGCCCCTCCCTTGTGGCTGGCTAGGTCCTTTGTTTCTCTTAAGTACCCAGCAATCGTCCCTTAACATGGGGAAAAATTCCTTTGAGAGGAGAAGAAAAGAACACACACACACACAAAAAGAAAACCTCCTCAACCCCCAACATACAGGTAGTTAAAAGTTGTTACGTACACGTCAACATGTCTCAATATCAAATCTGAAAGACTTGAAAACACACAACAACCATCTTGAATAAAAGTATCCACAATCACAGCTGTAGCATAACAGGAAAAGATATCTTTTTGTACCTCAGTTTCCCATCTCTAAATAAAAGGCTGAGAGCCTTTCCTTTCCCATAGATTATGATGTATTTGAGACAGAAACTGCTCTTGTTCTTTCTAATCACAGCATTTCTTGTCTGATCCTCTTGGAGACCAAAGTAGTAATAAAATAGTGTATTATTTTCTCTGTTCTTCAAATCACTTTTGTTCCATCACAGAAATAACTATTAGACAATAAAATCCTCATGCTAACAGAAAACTCAGTTAGAGGTCTGAAATCGATGTTACCAGGAATGAGCAAAATCAGAAATACCACTGTATATCATTCCCAAAGTCTTGAGCCATGCCACGAGAATAAAGTTATTTAAAAAAACAAAAACAAAACAACAAAACACAAGGAACACCAGATCCTCCAAAGATACATATCCTATCTGAAATAACAGGTTCTCTGTCAGCATAAGAGTCTGGAGCTCCACGCCAGCAACTCCTCTTCTTTGCTGTGCTCAGCATGAGTACAGAGACCAGAGCTATCGTGCCCCTGGGATTTCTGATGACTTGACTGAAAGTGTCATATTATCCACAATGGTGTGAGGCAAGAGATCTCACCTGTTCAAGGGCCTGTACAGGGAAAGCAAAAAAACCCCAAGCACCTGAAATCATTAAATAAAATGGTTCATAAAAGTCATCAAAAATTAAACATGGGGGTTTATGCAGTCAGGGGGAGAGGCTACTGATGTGACCTAGGGGAATACATACCACCATTTGTGCAAGAAGAACTTGAGAACTGGAACTCAGCAGAACACAACTGACATGTTTAAATTTTACCTAATTGGGGAAAGTCAAAAAAATCATGTTCTTTTCATTCAGGGCAGAGGGACAAGGAGAAAATGGATGTGACTGCTTCTGTCCGTTCTACATCCTTCATTATTTTCTATCACCTTTGCTATTTTACCATGTTGTTTTTATGTGAGAGGCAGCAAAACTACACTCCAGAAGCATCAAGTGTTGCTACAATGCCTCATCTCACGTTGAGCAAAATGTTTTTCTGAGGTCCTTCATTTTGACTGTAGATTTAAATACAAGTAATTCCCATTCTGCTCAAAGTAAATCCCATTCTGCCAGAATTGCCTCTGCTGTTCTTCACATTTTGAGGATTGTGCTAAAGCTTTAAAAAACATATATACTAAACCTAACAACCACATGACATTTAATAGCATCATAATGATCATCTGGATCCCAGTGCTACACGAGACCAAAGATGTGAACTGAATAGTGGAATGTACCAGCATTTCCAGGGTTTTATTATTCTCATAGGTTGCTTACGGGAGTATCACACATGAGTTAGAGAATCATGAAAATTCCACATATGTCATATCTATAGCTTTCTCTTTACGCCATTCAAACAAAAAACAGTCTCGAGGAATTTTCAAAATCCGTTTTGTTTGTTTTTTTCTTACCCATATGTATCAACCATCAGATATTTTCTTGCTTTTCCCCCAGTTCCAAGGTATGGGTTAGAAGAGTGTAGGTCCCTGAGTTCTTCGAAAAATGTTTTTCTTCTTCAAGTCCTCTCAGATGTTGTCCAATTCCTTTGAATTCTGAAATATAACTACTGGTTTATAGGAAAACTTACCCTCATTTTTGGGGGACTGGCCTCAGTTAAGATCCTGTGGCTCTAGACAGAGAAGTGCTCAGTTCTCCCTGCATTCCCCATCCCTTATTAGAATATTAAAATACATTAGCAAACATTTAACATTCAATTTGTGAAACATATTGGACTTTCTCACCTTTAATAAGACACAATTTGGCTAATATCCTAGAGCAAGAAAATTCAACAGTGTTCTGATGGCTGCTGCAAGACTCACAGGAGAAAAGTTATATTCTAAAGGATATAACTCTGTCATGATTTGACGCTGGCCCAACGCCAGGCACCCACAAGAGTCGCTCGCTCACCCTCCCCTACCACAGCTGGGCAAACGGAGGGAAAAGAGGGAAAAGGGTTAACGGAGGCTTCGTGAGTGAGATAAGAAGAGCGGGAGAAATATTTCAAGGGCAANGCCGTCCCACCCCCCGCCCCGCCCCGCCCCTGACTTTGTTTTGATTTTCTTCTTCAATATGCCATCACGGAGGCGTTACCAGCCTCTCTCACTGGCCCAGTTCTGGCCAGCAGCATGTCCCTCTCCAGAGCCATCAGCCACTGGCTCCGTCGGACACGGTGGGAAGCTCCCACAGCTTCTCACAGGAGCCATCTCTGCGGACCCCCTGCTACCCAAAACCAGGCTCTGCCAAACCAATACGAACTCTTATTTAGGAGTAAAAAATAATGACAATAATTTTCTATGTAAAACTACAGGCTACAATCCAGCCTTCCTGGATTTGAGCTTCTACAGTGCAGATGTCTGCATGTGAGGCAGGTGTCTGAGTTCCCATGGAGAGCCAGGCAGGACAGGACATGGCTTGGAGTCCACTGACTCATCCCAAGAACACCACCCACACTGAGAAGACTGAATCACTCTCCAGGCTCTGCTCACTACACTGACTGAAACAGGAGTTTAGACATCTTCCCTCTACTGGTGGTAAATCACCCCCCCCCCCCCTCCAATTTAAGGTGAGATGTATTCTACTCCTTGCATCTTACCACTTGGTAATGAAAAATCTACACTTCTTGAAACATTTCTTAGTGAAACCGCAGAAATTAAATTCCAAGCAAATTCTAACACACTGCCAAAGAATTGAAGGCTGAGGATGACTTACCAGCCCGGGTAACATTGCCTTTGGTGGCTTCTCCGAGGACAAAAGGTAAATTGTTCAATGTAAAAACTGAATTCAAGAGAGATAAGGGGTCTTGCTTGAATTCCATCTACAGTTCCACAGTCGTATATCAGGTTCTCTTCCAGAGGATACTGATGGACATTTGAAAGAGATTTCTTTCCACACATGGACAAAGTATCAAGCAGGTCTGTGATTTAGTTGGGAACAAACACAGGCAATCACTGAGGTACTCAGAACTTCACTACCTCTTGCTGATGCCTGCCTTGGAAAGAATACATAAACAGTGTCAGCACCCTCTCCTCTCGAGAGGGGTTGTCCCAACAGAGGGAAGTGATGTTTGGAGATGCAGACGTAGAATCACAGATCATTATTTTCAATTCCTAAGGGCCATTTTTCTCTGATACTGCAAAACTTGCCAAAGGTGACAAGAAAATGCTGCAGGACTCCTACCTGCCTATGGCAGTTATTAAACATAAACAGAATGTCACAGGTGAGATTTACCTTTTCCTGGCAGTGGTGGAGTGCAGTGGAAAGAAGAAGATTTTCATGAAAGCACAGAGTTATTGAAATATATCCTTTTGGAAACAGTTGTGGATTACTTGATTATAGGAAGGAAGCACACATCGGCTTTCAGAATCTGAACATTTTTCTTCCTGCAGCAATGCGTTTTATCTACTTCAGGGAATTTGGGGCTAAAAAAGAAGCTTCATGGCCACTGGAGGGTGCAAAATTACCCAGCACAAAGAGCAGGTTTTCTGCACATCAAAACAACCTTTCTGCTGCACAAATTCCCAAGAGGAAAGTGAAAATTATACTCTCTCTCTTGGCAGTAAAGCTGTATCTGAAAGAAATTTTTCAAAGATGAATTTTATTTAGACTGCGTAATGACAGAAAACTCAAAGTAGAAATACTGAAAGCTTTGCTTAGATGGTAACTTTTTAAGGAAATGTGAAGATTCTCATGAAGAGAACATAAAAAAATATTTTCTCTTTGAAAGTTTGCTTGCTTCTTTTTTTATCCCCAAAAAAAGTCCTTGAGAAGAGGAACAAAGCTATGGGATATAGGTCTAGGCAATTTTACACACATCATATTTGAATGTATCTGTAAATATTTATTAATGGTATTTCCACATCTCCCCCAAATATTCTACAGCATCCAGATAGTTTCTTGCTGATTTTTTAGAGAGTGACATGCATATAAGTTACTGAATATTTTGTTCTACCCTTCCTTTCCTTACTGCTGACAACTATTTTCCCCTTTGAAAACTTAATAGTGTTTAGAGTCTGGTCAAAATTACCCTTTTTTATGAAGTCAAAAGCAAAAATTACTTCATCTCTCTTTTACACCATCAGTTATTTGAGAGTCTTCCTAACTCAGCAATGACACCATGGTATAATTTCCTTCCTCTTAGTGTAGGTGTTAAACTGCTCTCCTTGTCTTTCATGAGCCTAAAAGTCACTAGATCCACTTTACACTTTAGCCCTTCTGATTTTATCCCTACACATTCCTGTTATGCCCTTACATAGCTCCCTAATAATTTTCCTTTCCCTAATTTTGAGTAGATTATGAGCCCTCCCATCAAACATTGCCCTGTGCTGACCACATCTGCCCAGCAGGGACTGCACACTGCTAAGTGGAACCCCATCCCAGCTCTAATCTTCCTGTAGGTCATTCCTCATTAGCAGAATGGGAAGGAAAAGTATGAACTTTCCTCTGCTCTGAGTGGTTTGTTTTTTGGTCTTCTTTTTTAACTCCTTATGACACGCATGGCATAATTATGTGACTGGGCAACAGCCAGGACAGCAGCTGATTTGGTCTGCAGCACTCTGATAGCAATACAATATTTGTAAGTCCTGAATAATAATGTATTTGTGGTACTTGAGAAACAGTTTCAAAATATCAATACTAATATTATTCCTTTCCCATTATAAAGAGTAGAAGAATACATCAGAGACCTATGATAGTATGATTTTGTTAACAGTTCTCAGTCTTCACTGCAGGCTGCAGATACCCAACTTTTCTAAGCCAACTAAATATTCTGAAGGTCAAGCACTATGAATATTTGCTGACTTCCAACTTCAAGGCCTGCCTGTTCAAGTCGAAAACGTTCTCTCCCAGCTCCAAACTCTCTTTACACATCTTTATACTCTTGGTATAATTGTTTTAAATAATAATCCATCAGGAAGATGTCCTTTGTACGGATCATCTCCCTCTTCATGACTACTTGCTGCACTGGCCATTCATGGCTGCTGCATTCAAGGCTGAGTGAGATACACTCAACCTCTGGCTAATACAAACAAAAAGCTGGGAGTAGGCCTTCAAATACAGGGATCTGCACCACAGCATGGCAAAAACAAGGGTTTTGCTCAGAATTGTGACTACTCACTACATTTACCACAAAAGAGAACTCTCCAGCTTCAAATGGCAACTATGAATCAGTGGGCGAGTCAGATTTCCCTATCTCCAAACAAAATAAAACTCAGAATTAATTCATTTCTTTAATCAAAGAATTGAAAGGAATTGAAATTTTCTTCCAGGCATGCTGCCAAACTGACAAAGTGACTCAGTGAGCAGAATAATTGGTCTGTAATGTGATTATATTTGGGGATACAGGTTGAGGTTTAGACATGCTGTTAAAGACTAAACTGAAATAACAGTTTTAACACAAAGTTGTCAGGCCTGCAGTTTCAAAAGGTCCTGCTGTCAGTCATTAAACAAGTGGGAACTCAGTGCAAAAAATAATTGGCTGCTGTGTCACCTTACTGGGGCTTCATTAGTAAATATCCTTAACAAGCTGACCCAGATGTGAAACACGGTTCCTGAGAAGGTGAGAATGATAGTTCTTAGATTACTCCCCAAGACCTGTCCTCTTGCACAACAGACTCCTTTCAGGAGAGGGAGATGATCAATAACCATGAAGCCCATCTCCAGTAAACAGACCCTCTCTCCAAGACCCCAGCTATTAGGAAAGGGAGCAGCACAGGTCTCCAAGAACTCCCCAGGATCAGGCAGTGCCAGTCTATTTAACCAAGAGTCAGTCACAAACAGAGGAGCTAAGCACAATACCTGCAGGAGAAGCACTCCTGTTGGCACCCTCAAACACGTAGTGCAGTCAGTGTGTTACAAGGGAAGAAAATCCCCAGCAAAACAAAAAACAAAAACATGCAATGAAACCTGCATAGCCAGAAATCTTCTGTGAAGCTGAAACATATCAACCAGAAATCACACAAAGATGTCTGCATAACCCAAGTTACGCATATAAGGCAATTTAAGAAAATGAAACATCACAATTCTATTGCCCAAATAATGCAGACACATGAAACACCACAGGACTGGTAGCATCAGAACTGAGGAATCACGTGATGATAGACACCACGGCAGAGCAGAGGGACAGAACGACATCCCTGGCCCTGCTGGCCATGCTGCTTTTGACGCGTCCCAGGATACAACTGGCTTTCTGGGATGTGAGCACACAATGACAAGTCACATCCAGTTTCTCATCCACCAGCACCGCCACATCCTTCTTGGCAGGGCTGCTCTCCATGACTTCTTCTTCCAGTCTGTTCTCCTGTCTGGAATTGCCCTGACCCAGGAGCAGCACTTAGGCTTGTTTAACCTCACGAGGTTCTCATGGGTCCATTTCTCAAGCTTGTCCAGCCCCCCAGGGTTGGCCTCCCGTCCTTCTGTTGTGCCAACTGCACCACCCAGCTCACAACCCCTTGGGAGTCCTTGCATGTCCTCACTTCCCAACATTAAAAACAATCCAAGCTTTCTAGCATTGCTGTTTTGTTAGGCAGGGACTCACTGACCTTTTTTAAGTTAATTATTTAATACACCAGAATCATATCACTGTTCTCATCTACCTGTATTCCTGTTTGAGTTGTGTAAAAAATACGCTAAGGAAGACAACCACTGTTTAACTGCAAGACTCTACCTGTTTTTCATTAGTGGAAATGAAGACAACAAAATCACAGACAGCAGTTCCCATCAAGATTTGATTTGGAAGCTTTGCACAGAAGTTAAAAATAAAAGACTGTGCAGTCATAAATCATTTAAAACTGTGTTCATGCACAAAGAGCACTCCAAGGATGATGTGTTCAGCTGAAGAAGTTGGGATCCCAGAGGTGCACAAGGAGCTGGGATCTGAGAGGACTTTCTAGGTGCTCTAAGCAACCCAAATCCCAGGCACTGGGTTGGGGCAGAGGGTGTGCAAATGCTTGGGGGCAAATTCACCTGGTCCAAAGAGACAGCAGATTCGCAGCTGTCAGAGGGAGATGTGTTTGTCAAAACCTTCAGACACACAAAGTTCATGTTTGCAAGAAGCTGTGAAGATCAAGGTCCTGGGGATAAAGATTTCCTTGGAGAATGCTATTCTTTTTTTTTTTCCCAGTTTAAAACAAAGTTTTTAAAAGGTTTTGTATTTGATAGGAAATATAAAATGCTATTTATCCACAGTCTTGCAGACAGCTATATACAGAGACAAGAACTACTCACACAGATGTGAGATGAATTTCATATCATCTGTTTCTGTTCTAATACTGGCCAAAATATTTTTGCTCTATAGAGAAAATAATCCAAAAACTTTCCACAGAAGACTACACTTCAATAAAAGTGGGGAGCTGGTGAACAGGAACCTCTCGAGAAGCCATGTGCTGTTTGTAAAAGAGATAATAGCCAAATTCTCTGTCCACTCTGCCTTCTAAAGCCTATCAAATTGTTTAGGGCTTTTAAAATCCTGAATTTATTTTCATTACAGATAAAATTTTCCTCAGAGTTTTCAGGAATGGCCAGTAGTATATACTTTTAAATTCAACTAGCCTGACTGTAAATCACTGCAAGAACCCATGGCACATAATTACACCCAAGCCTCTCAAAACTCCGGCTTACTAGGTGTGGCCTTGTCACTATCTGCCAATAGCAAAGGGCAAAACTTTCATGGTGCTGTGAATTAGACAAAAATTAGACCAAAACAATCCTGATAAGACACTGAAGTTTTGCATATTGCTGAGCAGTGTTTTCACAACATCAAGGCCTCTCCTGTTTCTCCCTCTGCGCCCTCAGTGTGCAAGAGGTTGGGAAGGGGTACAGCCAAGCAGATGACCTGAATGGGAATGGTATCACAGCAATGTCTGATTTTCAGCCCATTTTTTTCCTATGGAAAAACAGAATTTAATCCTGGAGTTCATTTCTATCTCAACTTTCACAGATCTTTCTGACTTAACGGAAACAACTCTTTCTATTGCATTTGGTACTTGAGATGCCCACAGCAGCCACACCTGTAGCAAGAATAATGGAATCAGAAGTTGCAGCAAGTCCATCAGCAACAGTCCAAGTGATAGCAGGGAAAGAGTTTAGCCAGTGCACACAAATAATGCAGGGTCAACATGGATGTGGCATCAATTGCTAGTTGCTGCAATACAGCATTGCTGCCTAATTTTGCAGATGACTCAAGAGGGTGTAAAAAAATAATTTAAAAGCAGAATTCAAAATTATCTCATCAAAATGAAAATTAAAAAGGTCAATAAAAAGGAAACGAAGTCAATAACTATAAGAGCAAGAACACAGACTTGGGTATAATTTGCTATAATAGAAAACTGTTGACTTGAGAGCAGGAGAAGATCTGAAGGTTGCAGGGAGTCATGGGCTTCCCTATGTCACAGTCTCCTGAAACAGGTAAACTGCACTGGGGGAATGTCTATCTGTGAATAGGAGGATATTCCACCAAGAATGGCATCAACTCCCTCATATCAGATACAATGATAACACTTCTCTATCATATCCACTCGTGAGACTTCCATCACATCCCATCTTAATGAACCAGAGAGACGCTAGAGCACAAAAGAAGAATAGAAAAAAAAACCTACAGGAAAACACTGAAAGAAAATGCACAGTTTAACCTGAAGATGAGAATTTGGAGACAGCCTAACTGCAGTCTTCAGATATGCAAAAGCAGCCTCAAAAGAATGAAATAATGTTTCACACATTTGTAACAGACAATAAATACTGAACTTGAATCATGGACAAATCAGATTAAAGATAAGCCAAGGTTTCATGATGAAAAACAGACCTAGGAATGCCAATGCCACAAATGTACCTGAATTTCTCTTCGAATCAGCTAGATAAAATTATCTCCTGTCCTTCTCCTCTGATTCTATAGATACCACAAACCATTTATGAAAGGCTTAAGGCTTACTTAATAATTTTATAAATCCAGTACTAGCAGATTAACAAGTAAAGCTGTAATTCCTTTTGCATATTTAAAACTACCTTCTCCTCACAATAAGGGACATTCTCTGACACGTTTAATGGTGTAAAGCCTCGTGCAACTCTAGTGAATCCCATGAAGTCTCAGCACTTGTTCCCTAAATGTAACCGGTACATATCCTAACACACCCAATTACAGGGAGACCCGGAGTGCTGGTATGTAACAGTAGCCATGCCAGGCTCTGCACCTTTTCCACTACCTAACATTAGGAAACCCTCAGTGTCAGCCATGGGAAAGGATGAGTCAGGCAAAAACCCAACACTGTAGTACAGACTGGTCAGTCTTAGTGGCTAAGAGGCTGAACCAGCCATTCCTAGCAAGTACTTGTTAAGTCTTAGCAAGGATTGCAAAGATGAGTTGCCTAATGAAAGAGCAGCTTGGACAAGATAATGAAAATCTAAGTCCTGCAAGAGCATCCAGGAAAGAAGAGAGAGGGACCGAAAGATCATAATGTCACCATTTCTGATTCAATTTGCCCTACAACAGTCAATCAACTCTACACTAAAAGCCTACATACGCAGTTCCAGTTGGAGATGCCATCATCCATAAAGCCATTATGACTGTAAGTCATTGTCTTCCACCTCACTGGCAAGTTCTCAGGCCTCCTGAGCTGTAGTCAAACATTCAAAGAGTTGTTCGACACTAAAAGGGAGAATATTGGAGGAGCTGGAAGAGCTGTAATGCTTTCAGACAACTGCAAAGCACACACCTGAAACTGGCTATAAAAGCCATGCAGAGACATAAAAGATCACTCGGCAATCCCAAACAAAGGCCCGTAACCTGTGACACAACAGCCAAGTGGAAGATGTACAGTGGCAACTGTATTTATGCTCCATTAAATATTTATCAGCTGTTAGCTGCTCGTATCTTGTCTTACAGTGCTGTTTCAAAACATTTTCACATAAAATATCAGAACCAAGTCAGATTTAAAATCACAGCAGAAAGAGCAGGAGAGACTTGGAAAAGTCATCTTGTCTGGTTTTGAAAGCAAACTGTATGTATTTCTCATTCCAGACTGGCAGGTGACCAATAGTTGTGCATCAATGGCCAGAAATCACAAACCAGAAAATCTTGAATAAAAATATTACCTCAAAGACAGTGGTCCATGAAGAATACTTTCAACTTTATTCTAAAATGTTAATTGTTCTTGTGGGGTTTTGCAAAATTAGATTTTACTGCATGTATGCTGTAGCGTACTTGCTTTACAAAAGCTAAAAATTTTAAAATAATGAATTGATGCATTTTCAGCTCTAATACAGAACTTAAAGTCGGCTCGTCAGAGCAATTTCAAGCTGCCTGCTGCCCTCAGACCACATGTACAAAGGCACATGCAGCTTGAGCACTGAGGAATGAACTTTTTACAACTACCCACACATCAAGAGCTCAGACTGCTTTCTCTAACGTAACCAGTGTGCGAGATGTGCCTCTATAGTACAGTGCCTAGGTAACACCCAGGAGCCAGGGAGGGTAACAATGCTTGTAGGTAAAGATGTTTTGTACTCTAGTATCTCATCCCAGTTTATGTAGGATATTAAGGATCTTGTTTACAAAACAGCTACACTTAAAGCAAGACTATATCAGCCTATGTTTCCATGACTGCATCCGTAGTCCAGTCAGAATTAGAAAAACATACTTTAATGATAAAATGACAAATGCAGAAAACAGGAAATGCTGAAGAAATTTCAGCCAAAGAAAGAACTCTTAAGGGAACCATCAAAATTTCTCTGGTTTCATGAGATTTCAAGAGATTGGTCGATTGCCATAAGAATTACTATTAATTTTAACGTGTTTTCCTTTCAGAAGAGTAGCAGCACATATTACACAATCTTCCTGTAACATACAGGACATGGATATAATCCAATACCTGTTATATCACACTTGTAGATTCACTTGAAGAAAGAAGATCCTTTTCCTCCCTGGTCACACAAAAGAGTACATAGAAGCACTTTTATAACAACGTAAGAAATCAAGCTTCCAATCCCTGTTTTCCCTAAAGACACCTGAATTTATACTTTCTACCTCTTAGTGCCAAAGAACTTAGTTATTGAGTATTCTTCCAGATGAAAGAGGTCTATTTAAAATATTTTAATATTTATAAGAGTAAGGACTGAAGTCTAAGCATACCATGCCTTCCACAAGTGCCCTAACAAGCTATGCTGTCACGGCCTCATGAATATTTAGAGATACTTAGGAAGAGGAACAGCTTAACCTGACAATATGCATGTCTGGTCTGTGACCAATTACNAATTACAAGAACATACTATTCTCAGTGTATGTGGTAAGCACAGTCTCCCATTCTGAGAACTTCTAACAGGGTAAGAAACATTTTCCTGTATCACCAGCTTGAGTTACTCTTATCCCATATTTCAGAGTCCTTTCCAAAGAATACCAGTAGTTTTGCTGAAACCAGAATAATAAAATATGCACAGACCATGAGTCAGAGGACTTTTCTACATACAAGCTGAATATCCCTTGGGAAACACAGCAGTGCCCTTGAAGAACACAAATTCTGAGAGAAGTGATGTCAGAAGAATTGCATTTCCAGCACAGCATTGGATAAAGACTTTTCCACAGCCTTAAAAGACAGTCAATTCTTCTGGTTCCAGCTACCATCCCAGGGGGCAGATCAGACTGGAGGCTACATATGCTTTCAGAGAAAACAATGTTTAGTCATGCTTTACACCACCAAAGACTGCACTTGAGCTAAATTTGGTTCAGCATTACCACATTCTAAGCAACTACTAGCAGCTACTATTTCACGTCCTATTTGCTAAGTAATCTTCCCAGTAGCCTAAGGAAGATCAAAACTTAGTGGAGAACAGTAGAACTGTCCCTTTTACCCATGGCTTGCTGGTGAACACAGTATAAATCAGACATTAAATCACTACAATTATCATCAAAGCTTACTTTTAAGTTATTTCTCTTGCAGTGACACCAATTGACAAAGATCCTACAGAAAATAATTCACAATACAGCAGATTTCTCTCTCTATCAGACTTGTTTCCCAAAATGTGGTGGTGGGGTGGGAACAGGGAAAGCACCAGCTCTTCAGCAAAGCTGCAAATGATCACCAAGGGACTAGAAATGAACACTTATTCAACCCTGTAATGTTTAGTGATCCATTTCTTAATCTGAGCAGTTCACAAGAGTTATTAGAGCTGTACAGAGCAATAGTTCAGCAGGAAAAGAACAGGAAGCATGTTGAGACCCTTACACAAAGCCTTAACCTCTCCTATGCCAAGGGCCTTCCACCGTTTGCAGCCCTTCCCTGTAGCACAGCAGCCTTCTGTGCACAAGTCTGCACCCTTTCCCTTGTGCTGCTGCAATGTTTCTATCCACGTTCTTCTGTCCTTGTATCCCTGTTCTCTCAGCTGTGTACCTGCAAAGCCCAAGCCTGCTGTGTCAGGGTTTCCACAGGAAGTGGTGGAAATTGATGCAAGAATCATCCTTTCCCCACCTCACACTTCCCTATCCTAATTTCATAACTTTTACACAAAAGAAAAAACAAACTTTAGCAAATAAAATGGTGGAAAGTGGTCACTGAAATACCGTGCAGGCATTTCCTAGTGACATTCATGCTTAACAATCAATTAACATGCAACTCTTGCCTCTGGTCAGAGCGTGCTTCAACCAGCTCTAATGGCATCACAAGCAGGAAAAACAAGCAGGGATCTTGAGCTGGTCTTGATGGAAACTATTGGGGCAAAGTATTATGGCAAACCACCTGTGGCACTACAGGGGATGCCCAGGGGAGAAGAGTCACCTGGGAGATCCCTGTAATGATTTTCTTCATTGCTGGCCATCAAAGAGCGTTTTCACTTGAGATTCTTCTTTTACTGTTATCAAAAGTAACTGTTACTATTAAAGCTGTCATTTTCCACCAGCTATGGACTGTCTCATTATCCTTTGTGCTTGAAAAACACTATTTCATACTGCAAGAAAGTACAAAAATTTGCATTCATTCTTGTGCGGAGGTGCAACAGCAGGTTTATCAATCACATCCTTCGTGAATGTTTGTGTTACTGCAATGACCTCAACTTAAAGACCACAAGGACACAAAATCAGAAGACTGTTTTCTGCACAATTTCCTTCTGCAGCAATTTATTTGTATTAACCAAAATGTTCTTAAAATGTACACCATTTTCTACAAAAGTTCACCATTTAGCACTGGCTAAATACAATACAAAAAAATATCAGTTGTCTCAAAGATTATAAAAACTCCAAAAGCAAAAGTTACATTTTTAAGAACTCAAATGGCCACATGGATATTATCCTTTTGGCTCAGCTGAAAAAGGAAAAACTAAACTCACTGTACAAATCTGGTATTTCAGGCTTGCAGGTACATGCAATCCAGTGTCCGAAACAGAAACAGATCATCAGCAATTAAAAAAGATCCTGTATTTTAAAATATATTAGCAACACATAACACATTGGTGTTATTCTTAACATCTGAAGTATCCTTTAGTGTAATTTATGCCTTATACAGTCCTTGACTCCAGGTTGTTCTCATTCTTTCTTTTTGGTGAAGTCATATGGTTTCCACCACTGTGCAAACTGTAACACCTTTTTCCGCTGTTCCTCAAAGTTCTGTCTGATTCCTTTTCTCCAGAGCCGCGGTTCCAAGTCCAGCATGCCACCAATAATTTCCTTTGCAAGTAAAAGTAAGATAGATAATGATAAATGCAGAATTACCATATTACTTAACACTATCTCATCACAGAATAAAGAAATACATATTTTCAAATTATGAGATTGTCCGTTTCTTCAAGTGCTAATTAAAACTTGAAATTCTGAAAAATATACCAATTTAAGCATAGAACTGCAGTTGTCAGATGGTTGCCTCAGCAAAATTCTTTTAAGCACAACACATGGATGTACTATTAAATATCCTAACATTGCAACACCATAAATGCATTAGTGAATTTGTGACTAAGGTTAAGTTCAGAGAAAGAAAGTTTCGCACTTTGCTGTTCCTGGTGTTATACTTCTCCCTACTCACTTTTCACGATTTTGCAACACTGACTCCTTCAAAACGTTTGCTAAGACATAATAAAGAAAGGAAGAATTTATTCCAGCTCTCCCTGTATATACTATACATTGTACACTATTAATACCACGAGGAGCAATTTAACCACACAAGGCTTTTAGTAGGAGTTGTCTGTGAGTCTGTATGTGTATGCACACTAATTTATACAACCAGGTGTCAGTGCACTTATTTATCAACACTATGGCCATGAAAATTCTTAAATAGAGGCATGTATCTTCCATCTGTAAGATTATATACCTATAATGTCAAATATCTACAGCTCCGATCAAATGAAAAGAAACAAAAATTTAGAATCACAATCTCAGTATCAGCTAGTGAAAAAATGAACTACTCCTTTATTTAACAAGCCAAATTGCAATGACTCATCAAGAAAAGACAGATAATAAATGGAGATAGGGTACATCAAAGTAACTGTTCTGGCAGCATCTGTTTTAATTACTTAAATTTTCCAAAGCAGAGTATAATTGGTAAATTCATCTTTTACAAAACAATACCTTTCCAAAGTAATGAGGGAAATTGTGTTGATCTTCAATCACATGAGCAAATCCTCCTTGAAGGCCAAAGTCCACAGAAAAGTATGGTAATCCTTTAGGAACCTACGCGTGCAAAAGCGTATTTTGAGATATTTAACAAACTGTTGGCATTTAGTCAACCTCCCCGAAAGAGAATGAATTTGAACATGATTTTGCAGTTGATAATACCATGTTTTATTTTAAACCACCTCTCAGCCAACCACATGTAGGATAAAATTGCAACAGAGAATCAGTAAAGCAAACAGGTAACAGAAAAGAACATACAGCAACTGGACAAAAAGACACTGAAGAGAGGATGACTGGGCGGCAGAACCTCCAGAGGCCACAGCTGGAATAGCAGGTAAGAAATGGGGACACCAGGCAGCAATGTGCACACTAAGCAAATGCCTCCTTGACTCCACGTCTCTGAATTACATGGGTTTAGCAGAAATTTTAAGACAACCACTAGAAAAATGCATTTATTAAGGTAAGATGTTGACTGGTAATAGGAAATATTTACCCAGTGAAAACACTAACACCGAGGGGGAAGGGGAAACACCTCTATGGACAATAGATTACCAGAAACCCCTTCTATGTGAATGGAAGGATATTATCCTTAACTTGGCAAATCAGACAACTTAATAATTCTGTCAGCCTGCAGGGGAGATGCTGGATATCCTGCCACAACAAAGACCCTTTAGTCTGACAGAAGTGGATCCATTTATTGCTACAGTACTGTCAGTAATTTCTGCTGTTTCACTGCAACAAGTTGTTTTTCACTCTTTTAATTGTTGAGGATGTTTCTGTACTGATAAGATTTACAAAGCCTCCAACTCATAAGCATTTGCTCTGCTACAGTCCAAATAACTATACAACTTTCAGGAGGCATGTTCCATATATTGCTTGAAATAGTGACTCTAAAAATAATTAAGATTTAATACACAGGAGCAATGTAGCATAGCAAGAAACACTTAACATTTTAAATGAACTTAAAAATCATTAAATAAGGAAAAATGGGTTGGCAGGTGACACCTGAAACAAAAGGTCAGCTTTGTCTTATTTCTCACAATTCCTGCACACAATCCACCCACTAGGTGATGTCTCAGCCATGTCTGACCTTCCTTCCAGGCTCCACTATCTCCCAACACAATTCTCCAGGTTCCCAAACCTCAGCTCAGTCTGTAAACTACGCTCTACAATCTTCCTGAAGCCTACAGACATTTCTTTTACCCTACAGTAATGTTAAAATCATGCAACTGTGTAATAATTTATGTTCAGATACACTGTATTAATTTAAAGAATGGACCTGACTTGATCTGAAAACTGGCCTACCTTGAAATAAATATGTAATGGTCACAAAAATGTATGGCTAGGAAGACTCTTGAAGAAATTGCAATTCCTAATGCCTCACAACATGACAAGAAAATATGTCACTTATTTGTGGCAGATGTTGTCTTTCCTGTTCTGAAACAATGAGTAGAAGATATTCCAAATAAGCTTTTGTTATGTATCTATATCCACCTTAAGTTTAAAGTCTTCCCTAAATCCTTGCTGCAAAGTATTTGAATATCTTACTTTTCTGCATTTCATCTCCTTCTTTGTCATATCAGNTATAAAGAAAAGATTCATAATGCTATTTATATTTTCGCTTCATAAACTTAGCAACACAAATGGCTGTTCTAGGTTAATGAAAAAGACACATCATATTTGTTCCAGGAAAGTAATTTGCCAATCTTTGATCTACCTTAATTCTTAAAGTTAATCAAGAAAATTATACCAGTACATGTCCTCAAAGTGTCAGCTTTGTTCTCAACTAATGCTGGCAGTTTAGTCCACCAATTGTTGAAATAAATGGGAATCTTTTCCCTAATGTCAGTTAGGAGTTCAGACTGGTAATTCTCATACCTATGCCTTCTTCTGATGCACTAATCTAATTGTGTTCCCTTTCTTCTCTCTTTGAAACAGTTAATAATGAAAAATGTTAGAAGAATTTGATGACAAATCCAGGATTCAAAACACTTCATTACTTACAGATTTCCGAATATCTTTTGAAGAAAGATCAATTAACTTCTTGTTCATGGACCACTCTTCATCAGACTCCATTATAGCTTTCTGCAAAATGATTTTATCTAAATGTGAAAATAGTCCTTCATACAGCAAATAAAGAACTAACTGTAGTGAAGTACATTGTACTGCAAGTAACAATTACTTCTTAACAAAGTAACTTCATTTTTTGTAACCTTTCTCATTTCCACAGGCTACTTTATAAAGATATCATATAGTATCTTCAGACTCACCCAATTAAGCTCCTCTGTTTCTTTATTTTAATTTTTAAGTTTTGCTTGACACAAGTTTCAAATAAAAGGTCACATTCTGTTTTCTCTCACCCCATACAAAACCTCTTATGAATTCATTACACTGTATTAGCATTCTTTCTCTTTTAAACACTAAGAGAAGAATCCAGCTTAGAAGGATGATTGCCCTTAAAAACCCAAAGCTGACTCTGTATTCCCCATAGTAAGGAACTGGGTATAGTGTAGGGTAGGTACCTTTTAAATTTCATTTGCTGCACATTTTAATAGTAGATATTTCTAAAATAAATGACATCGCATTAAATCTTGTTCTTTCTCTTTCCTTGAGTATTCAAAGAAAACACAAGCTTTACCAGCACCTGAAGCACAGCAGTCAGATCTAACAGATGGAGGGTTTCAAATGTGGTAAAAGTTGCTGTGTTGTTGTTCACCATACTGCTGCTCCACTTCATCAAAACCCAATCACATTATTTCCAGAAAACATAAATAGTATTTCAAAAATAAAATAAAATAATTTACTTATAAAAGGCAAATCATGAGTCAGTTGCTGAAAGCTGAAAGGATTCAGTTCCAGGCAAAAGCCTCAATGAACCTTTTCTTACAGGGTCAGGGGAAAGAGACCAGAAAAGCTATAGAAGAAATATCTATCATGCTGTACAATGTTCATCAGAGGCCTAAGATACATGTAAAATTTGGGCTTACTGAAATAAAATGGGGATGAAACAATATCTACACTGGTATTTCTTAAAACGGTTAACATTATTTTCTCATTTAATGCTTTCCAAGGCACAAGTATCGTGTTTTAAGTTTATATACAGGACTTGAGAAGTACTGCAATCCTTAAAACACTACAATTCTCTCACCTTCTTCCAGAATTTGTCAGTGCAGTCAGACTTGGGACAAAAGCTCAGTGAAAAATAGCTCTTCCACTGACTACTTGAAAAACTGAATTACCTCACAGAGCTTATTTTAAGATCAAGGACTATTAGTAAAGAATGGATCCAGATGAAGGATCAAAAAACACATATTTTCAAAAACAGCACTTGAATATCAACGATGTTCCCCAGAAATAGATGAATTATGATAAATACATTCAAATTACTTCAGAAAAGAACATTTTCATGTACCTTAAAGTAGATTGGAGCCATATCTCCTACTTCTTTTGGAAGAGGAATGCATTCATATACCATATGATACCGCTTCTTCATACTCATGTTTGTTTCTAGGAATACACAGTCCAAGTCTTTAGCTTCAAACATTTTCACCAATGCATTTCGGAACATCTGTTTAAAGAAAAAAAAAAGTGTTACTTCAACTAACTTTTCAAATCTTTCACATACAATGTATTATTTCACTAGCATATTACATTTGTAATAAGCTAGCAACAAAATGGAAAACAGTAGCAATCATACTAGGCAAATTCTGCATTATTTACTAATTTAACATTAACTATATTTTGTATGATAAAAACATAGGAATTCCAGAAAACTATTGTGAAACACACAATATAATTAACACTACAAACTTAGTTTTAATAAATACCACATATTTTTACAGCTGAAATTGAAACTTTGTTGAACTTCTTAGCTGTAGTGCTCCATAAAACAACATGGCTTTAACGGTAGGTCCCAAGCTTGCAATTTCTAAGAAGGTAATGACCTGACTACAGTTACAATTTACTGACTAAAGTTACAATTACCCTTTTACTACTCCTTCCAATTACACAGCTTAACAAAAAAAATTTTAAAAAGGAAAGTATTTCCACTAGGCATACTTGATCTTTAAGTAAAATATTAACATTGCCGCAAAAAATCAAGCCACCATCTTCATTGTATGCAAGCAAACCAAATGTAATACTCAATCCATGTGGCCTCAAACGACATTTACCAGTTCCCTGTCAGAGGGATTAGGTGCCGCACCTATTCAGAGTGTACTTCAGTTAACAGTTCTGATAGCTCCCGTGTCAGGGTCCTGCACACACCCAAGAGGCCCTGCAGCCTCTTCTACCTGCTGGAGCTCTGGCTGCCCATGCAGGTGGGCAGCCCTGACGTGCTGCAGTTGTGGACTGGATCAGATCCAGCAGAAAGAGCTGGGGTGATAAAGAGTGGTGAGAAGTGTGGACCTGGCCTCTCCGCCACTCAGGAGCTGCAATTAAGTCCAGGCTGTCACTTTTGGTCCCTGCCCGAGCTGTTTCAGGGATGCCTGTGCCCAGCCAGGTACCTGGCAGTTCTTGGCCCTGACTTCATCTCAATCCTAAGTCATCACTTCAAACTTGCCTGGCCATCACTGGGCCACGGATGACCCTGTCATGGGAACTCTCCTGGCCTGGTACCATGGGACTGTGTCAGTGAGATGACCTCCCCCACCTGCCTTGCCCATCACCTTGCACCCCTGACTTGCTTTCCTGCAGAGCAGTTGGCTCTTGATGTTCCCTGGCCCTTGACAGTTGGCATTTGCATCCAAGATATGCAAGAGCATCATTCTATAGTTTACAGTGTTCAGATGCTGAATTAAATTATCAAGCACAAGGGATGATTTCTGAGAGTCATTCAAACTCATTTTCAAGGGCACAAAAGATCTAACTTTCTGATAGGGTGAATGTTTCTGAAAGTTTCTCAAGACCTTGAAAAATGCTTTTTAAAAACGAAGATTTTTAAAAATGAAGATTACACATGCTTCTATACAATTTCCACAGTGCAAGCCAAGAAACCTCTGAAACTGTAGGAACCTCATAGACCAAGGTACCATGGCCTTATGACTCACATAATTTATAGGTAGTCTTTTTTGCACTGATGTTTTTTTCCAATCAATAATGCTCAGAAGTACAAACAGCACCACTGAAAGACTAATCCCATCTAAAGGTTTAAGATTCCTTATCTAAATGTAAATGGAGAGTTGATGAATCAAACAAACATAAACAAATACATATCAGCAAGTACTGAAATAAAATAGAAGGAAAACAAATCACTACCAGGTTTTCAATGCAATAGCACTAGAAATTGAGCTCTCCATCCTTTTGTCATCTTGCACAGTATGAATCAAACTAGAAATCTAAGAAACATAGCCAAATATATATCTAAACAAGGCATTTAAGCTCTTCAAAGCAGGCCCTTGTGCCCTGAATTTTTCCTCACTAATGAGCTGCCCCATGCTGTGACAGGAAAATGCTACCATCATTCCCTAAAACTGATGAATTACAGCCAGAAGACACTGCCCAATGTTCCATGACTGATACGGGACTTTACAGCACAGAGGGACAAGCTACTCCGAATTAACAGCTTTTTGTTTTCTCCTTGCCACTCCAGCCACCAGACCTCTACCTCTGAAACATGGCGAAGCAAGCAATGTGGTGAGATACCAAAGGCCNCAAATCACTACCAGGTTTTCAATGCAATAGCACTAGAAATTGAGCTCTCCATCCTTTTGTCATCTTGCACAGTATGAATCAAACTAGAAATCTAAGAAACATAGCCAAATATATATCTAAACAAGGCATTTAAGCTCTTCAAAGCAGGCCCTTGTGCCCTGAATTTTTCCTCACTAATGAGCTGCCCCATGCTGTGACAGGAAAATGCTACCATCATTCCCTAAAACTGATGAATTACAGCCAGAAGACACTGCCCAATGTTCCATGACTGATACGGGACTTTACAGCACAGAGGGACAAGCTACTCCGAATTAACAGCTTTTTGTTTTCTCCTTGCCACTCCAGCCACCAGACCTCTACCTCTGAAACATGGCGAAGCAAGCAATGTGGTGAGATACCAAAGGCCGAGAGAGACTACTACAGCCACTACCCTGCAGTATCAACTGAAATACAAATCCACCAAAAAGCCTAAAATACCAGCACACGTTAGCTAACATTTCCCCAGCTGAATTTTCTTTGTTTTAAATACATTGCACTTTTCCTCCACATTCTGAGCAGGCCGAAGCATCAAGAATAATTAGGACTGGAAACGAAAAAAGACATCCATAAGGGCAAATAAGAAGGCTTGGCTTATGCTTGGATGCACACAACATTAATACATGCAACAGTTCAGTCAACACAGAATGTGTAAAGATTTATATCCTTTCATATTAAAAATATTCCATGCATATTTACTTTGGCAAGTGAGCACATCAGTCTAAACTACACAATATGTTAAATTCAAGTGCTTGAAGGCATACAGTATAAAGGAATCCCTTTTGCTTTACTCCAATATATGCTTTAAAAAATAAAAACCAGCAAAAATAGTTGACTAAAACATGTACTTCATATAACATTTTGTGAGTACTTAAAGTGTGACGATTTATTTCCCTTCAACAATAAAAAGAAGTATGTTCCTGACATCAGAAAGTTAGTTTAGTCAATGACTGTCTGCTTATATTCTTGCTAAAGCTCTTCAGATTCCTTCTAATGTAATACATAGAAGTTGGGGGGAAAAAAATTCATGTATCCATCACCTTCCAAAATAGTTTTCTGCAAAGAAATATCTAAGCTATGAATATATTCAGGATCAAAGGATAATGGTTTTAGCAACTAGTTGCCTTTTCTAGCAAGTAAAAGACTAGTGTTGAATACAAGGACTGCATTTGCTTATCTTTTCCTTATCCTATTTTACTTCTCATACAATTTAGAAAAATTATAATTGTTTAATTAAGAGATTATGAAAAACAAGATCTAGGATAAAATATTTATCACTTTTCCACATCCTCTTTTGTTCCTCCTGATCCTACTCGTGGCACTTATTTGCTTCTTATTCAACTTTCTTAGGCATTTCTGTCATATACAAAAGAACTCCTTTTCCTTCCTGCTTGGAGGGGAGCATAATTTACCAGGAAACACTGTATAAAAACATTTTAACCATGAGAATCAATGTGGGGAGAAAATTTGAAAAGTCAGAGAATCCATCCCTAGACTTGAGGGAAGACCAACATTATTTAAGTTATTTCAAATTTATAAATTATGCTGGTTTTAAATCTCAGCAACTACAACAATGAAACCCTTCTCTAGTCTGATAAAGTCTCCAATATTTCAATATAAGAGGTTGCAAATTGTTTTCCCCTTGTAAAAATCCTGATGGCGGGGGGTGGGGATTGACAAACACAGTCAATCTCTTAGGCAGAAGTTTGTTACATCCCTCCCTTGATTTCCTGTCTCCAATGAAAACAGAACTCAAAATCTGCAAAATGTCTTCATAAGAGAATTGGAAAGCACAATCCATGATGCTTGGAACTTTATTTTAATAATTCTTTTCAAAAATGGTAAAAAACTGGATTCAAACAGGGATCTCATTGATTTTAAGAGTAAGATAGTTCTCTTTTAATTAATATCCACCCAAAAAACAGATTAAAAAACTGAAGATATGTAAACAACATATTTGTATTTCATTTTACGTGATCTGCCTGCTCTGACAATTCTTTTCTTTTCCTTGGCACTCCCAAGAAAATCCTCTGAATCCAGTTATTCTATTTTCTGTAAGGGATCAGCTGTACCTACTTCATTTCCAACACACATTCCTCTAACATGGTTTCAAAGACCTCCAAGGATGCATGTTCTGCCGCATTCCAGGAAACTTTTTCTAGTGCTTATAAATAGAAAATTTTCTTCAGTATTTACCCTGCCTCTCTTTCCTGTTAATATTTGACCACTAATTTTCATCCACAATGCGAGAACATTCTGCCCCTTAGTGGAATCAGAATAGAGCTGCCAGACTGCAAATTATGAAAATACGTACTTACGACAAGGATATTATTATCCAAAACAAAATTATTTTACAAAACTCTTAGAACAGGAGACAGTTTCTCAGCAGACCTGGATTTCTTCCCAGATGTCTTCATCCAAAAGAGTGGCTGCAGTATGGTGCTGCAGAGGGGCTATCAGGCAATGGCCTTCAGTAAGGGACTGGCTGCTTGGTAGAGACAAGTACACCTAGGAAAAGCAAACAGAAATTCAAGTGCCCAGTTTTCCAGCATTAAAAACCTTCCCATTGCAGAAGCTAAGAAATTCATCATTTGCTAAATTCAAACCAACAGAAGCGATTAGCTACTAATTACAGCAAGGTATTAGCCATTTTAGTGCTTTTTAAAAGGGCCCATTATCCACCAGTAGCTCAAACGAACCAGTAGTATCCAGAGAGCAGTTCTACCACCAAGGCAGTAATATCAGTTTTATAAACCAACTAGTATCACAGCTGTTATGAAATCACACTGTTTAGTCCATTCCAGTATTTTTAATATAGATATATAGCTGTATGCATTTTT
>VYZQ01059414.1:0-25884 GCA_013400655.1 Mystacornis crossleyi
GTGCACAAGTTGCACAGGAGAAAGCAATACGCCCTTGTGACAAAGGAGGCAGTGAAATGCCACCAGCACAGGAGGGAGGTGACACTTGTCTCTGCTCAGTGCTGGTGGGACACACTTGCACGGCTGTTTCCAGTTGTGGGGCCCCCAGTACAGATATGGAGTACTGGACTGAAAGCAGGGAAAGGCCAGAAGTGTGGCTAAGGGATTGGTGCAGTTACAGCTTCCTCGTGAGGGGAGAAGGAGTGGAGGAGGGTGATCTCCTCTCTGTGTGACTGGGGACAGGACCTGAGGGAATGGCCTGAAGTTGTGTCAGGGGACGGTTAGGTTGGATATTAGAAAAAAGTTCTTCCCCCAGAGGATGCTGGGCACTGCCCAGGCTCCCCAGGGAATGCGCACAGGCCCAAGGCTGCCAGAGCTCCAGGATCTTGGGACAACACTCTGGTGTGACTCTTGGGGATGGTCCTGCACAGGACCAGGAGCTGGACTCAATGATCCTTGTGGGTCCCTTCCGACACAGTTTATTCTGAGACTCTGATGGGATAAATAAGAAGAGGCTGAGGGAGCTGGGACTGTTGAGCCTGGAGAAGGGAGGCTCAGGGGATCTTGATGTATATTTAGAGCTGATGAGTGAAGTAAAGACTTGTCCCTGTTGCAACCAGTGGCAGGACAAGAGACAGCAGACACATAGAGGATATTCCATTTAAACAGTGTAAGCCTGTAAAATGTTCTCTAGACATTGAATTGTCTGTAAATTTTAGCAGTGTCAAAATTCAGATAAACCTAAAGATATGGAAACTATTTACAGAAGAAACACATGCTGATGTACAAAAAGAGTGTGTTTGATAAAAAAGGGTCATGTTGCAAAAGGGCCACCAAGTTGATGAGAGGGATGGAGCAGCTCTGCTGGGAGCAAAGGCTGCGAGAGCTGGGATTGTTCAGCCTGGAGAGGAGAAGCTCTGGGCTGAGCTCAGTGTGGCCTTGCAGGGCCTGAAGGAGCTGCAGGAAAGATGGAGAGAGACAATGGACAAGGGCTGGAGGGACAGGACACAGGGAATGGCTTCCCAGTGCCAGAGGGCAGGGCTGGATGGGAGATTGGGCAGGAATTGTTCCCTGGGAGGGTGGGCAGGCCCTGGCACAGGGTGCCCAGAGCAGCTGTGGCTGCCCCTGGATCCCTGGCAGTGCCCAAGGCCAGGTTGGACATTGGGGCTTGGAGCAGCCTGGGACAGTGGGAGGTGTCCCTGCCCATGGCAGGGGGTGGGACTGGATGGGCTTTAAGGTCCCTTCCAACCCAGCCCATTCAGTGATTCTGTGATTCTATTCTGTATTTAAATTCCCTTAGATGATTAGTTTATGGCCTCACAATTCATAAAAGGGAAAAAGCATTGGAGCACAGGGAACATTCTTATGCATCTACCAAAACAGCAAGAAAACATTTGCACAGTCAGAGTACGAGTGGAGATCCAGTACTTTTTATGATTAGAATCAAATAAAATTAGTGAGAAATTAATCTTCTTTCTTTTCCATGAGGCAAACAGAATTCTACTTTGAATCTGAAGTGTATTTTACTGAGCTGCTTGCTGAGAAATGATGAGTGAACAGAGGTTATAAGGTGAAACCCAGTACATTCATGTGTTTACAGAACCCAAGGTCAAATAATGCTGGAAAAGACTATTTGGGTAGGGGTATGTATTGCAGAGTGTATAAATTTATCCATAAATGAAATTCTAAACATTCAATGCTGTGGTTCTGAAGGCAGAGGCTTGCTGAGTTCTTAAACTTGAACTGAGTCTTAGGTCAGATAGGCTGGGATTAACTACACTAAACAAGGCCAAAGTAGTTACCCTGAATGGCTGATTTCATCCATGAATTTCATATATGTTTGGGGGTTTATTCAATATATCATGTAAAAACTATGGGCACACTTGTGTGGAAATCAGGTAGTATATAGCCAAAATACTTAAGGCAATTTCTGGAGCATAACATGATTTTCAGTGTCTAAAATAATAACAAAAAAGGGAATATCACATGATTATCATGCTGTGTCTTTAAATGAAAATTCTTCTGGCCATCCTCTCTTCAGTTGGAATGTTTCTGGAATTTGTATGGCATTTTCAGAATATTTCTGCAGCTCGATTACCTTGTGAAGCTTCAGGAGGTCTCTGATCCCCATTCTGAGCTCTGCCCTGATCTGCAGTGTTGGAGTCTGACAGAAGCTCCAGGAGCAAACAGGAATGCAGGTCTGGCTACCCAAGGTGCTGCAAAGCCAAGCATCGAGGAGTGGAAGGAGCTCATGAACTCCCACACCTGCTGGGAACTGCTGAACTGGCCTTTCCAGCATCACACATCTGTGTTCTTCAAATTGCTTTACTGGGGGGTCTTCCTCAGCTGTGTCCATTCTCTGGGATGCTTCATTCCTCAGGAAGTCAGCAGGAATCCCTCAGAGCATGAGGCCATACGTGCACAGCCTAAATGGTTTGAGTTTAGTGAGCAATCAAGCATCCTTGAAGAAGCAAAATGAATTTAATTCAAGCTTCTTCTTTTATTTATTTTTTAATTTTTTAAGTTTTATTTTAATGGCCCCTGGTGTGCTGAACAACACAAAGAATATCATGTGATTAATTCTGATTGATAATCAATGGATGCTCTGGTGAACTTATTACATGAAATCATAACAGACGACCTGACACTTCAATGCATATCCTTCCTTTTTGAAGTATTCTGCCTTCCGGGCTGGCATTCTCCTTTTCTGAGCTTCATTCCCCGGGGGACTGGGAGATTGAATTTAATGGTTAGCTGAGCAAGGATAAGCCGAACTCTGCTCATGTTAACTTAATCATCGTTTTCAATGAGAAAACTTATTTTGGGAGTGTTTACACACCTTCTTTAATACACCTGCAAATATAATATGCAAAAAATGAATTGTTTTGAGACCCCTTACTGATCACATATAATTTTATTTAATGTAGAAGTCCCTGGTTAAGGATTTGCAGTCTTTGATTAATAGCCTTGAGATTTTGGAATCATACAAGACAAATTTAAGATTGCTCATGTAATAGATAAATCTGCTTTTTAATTGGCATGATATTAAGTGTCACAGCTCTTTACATGATGCATTCCTGATAGCTACCTATATTTAACTGTATTGAAGAGCAGGATTTAGTGCTGAATTCCTTGTGTGAATTCTGCTGGCCCAGGCTCTGATATCACTGGAAGGACGTACTTGGACATAGCAGGAGTAGCTGACATCCTTTAGCCTAACTTCAAGCCTCAGTGACTAAATTCTGCCAAAGCTAACAGGAACATGATTAACAGGTGCTGTGGGGACAAGAAACCCCAGGAACTCAGAACTGAACTGGGGATGGAAGTGCATGACCCTGCTGAGCTGAGGCCTTAAGCAAACCCTTTTCCTTCCCTGTTTTTCAGCCATTCCTCTGACCAGTGCCTGCCTGGCTCCAGTGAGGGGATTCAAGTCGCTCTCCAGATGCACAGTTTTTCTCACTTTTCATCTTACTGTTCTCTCCCCCATCCTGCTGAGGAGGGCGAGTGGGTAACTGCTCCTGTGGTGCTCAGTTCCTGACTGGGAGGCAACACTCCTCACCAGTAAGGGGACCAAAGGAGAGATGTGCGTGCATGGCACGCACCTGAGACAGAGAGAAAAAGGTGCCAAAGCAGAGCAAAGGCTTGGGGTCATCTTTTTTTGGTAATAACAAACCATTTCATCATTTCAACTGCATTATCTGACCACCTCCTTGTGAGAAGAACACAAGCAAAGCCCAGCAAGCAGCTGGAAAACAAAGCAAATATTCACACAGCTTTGGCTAATAAGGACAAAAAT
The DNA here is from genome assembly GCA_013400655.1 of Mystacornis crossleyi. Lineage (NCBI taxonomy): Eukaryota > Metazoa > Chordata > Aves > Passeriformes > Timaliidae > Mystacornis > Mystacornis crossleyi. Next base: position 3,836 of record VYZQ01059414.1, read on the forward strand.
GGTCAGAGATACCCAGTACCCACCACTTCCTGCACCAGGACAGGGAACATGGCCAGCACCACCACTGCATAAAGCTCTGCCAGTGCCTTAGGTCTCAGGAAAACCTGAAGAAATAAATAATACTCAGATGATTGTCTCTGAAGATATACACAGTGCTCCCCAGGTATGGAGCCTCAAACAGTTTCTCTGAAGGTGAAGCAGGAATGAAGTTTCCTTTCCTACAGGCTTTAAATGAGCTCAAGTTATTTCCCAATTCAAGCTGTATCCGTGAGTGATACTTCCCAAAGTGCAATTTTTTCAGCCTCTGAGAAGGCCTGGTTAAAGCATCAGTTACCCATTTGTGTAACCTTTGCTGCTGGTAATTGAGAGTGTGCATTGCTCAGACAGCTTGGAATTAGAATTAGGCAGAGGGACCTTTCAAAGAAAATATGTAAAAAGCTTCATTCTGAATCCAATTAGAGCTAAGGTCAATCTTCTTTAGCCCATCTCATTAGTGCTCTCTGGCAGCAAAACTTACTTCAAGACTCCAAATATTTGATTCTTGGATATTTTTTTGAATGGACAAGTCAGCTAATAGGGAAGGTGTCATCAAGATGTAAAAGGTCACTTAAGCTAATTATTGTGCAAATAACATGTGTATTTTTACATCATTTCCCCCCTTCCTATAACAGATCTAATCCTATCATATATCCATGTTAGTGGTATCTATATAATGGATCTAACCCTGCATGAAGTCAATCTCTTTTTTTGAGTAGGCTCTGTGTCTTTCCCTCTTCTGGGAGTTGATGCATTAAAGCTTCATGAATCTCATGTTCCCAAATGAGGCACATCTGAAATTCATTGGGAAAAATAAACAGGAAAATAAATCCAGGTAAACACCCCCAGTTTGATAAAGACAGTGGAATTTGCATTCAGGATCCCTACACACATACAACTGTAAGTTTGACTAAACCCTGTAAAATCGAACTCCACATGTGGCTGTGTAATTGTAGCTACACAACAGAAGTAAATACAGAAAAAGTTCATATTCCATAAGAATACAGGGAGATAAAATGTATTTCCCTTCCTGAGTGTACCTAGAATATGTAATAGGATAAAGATCTGAGTACTCATTTTTTTCCTTTATTTCTTGCTTTATGTCCTTGCAGGTGCTAAATTATTTAAGCACCTTGAATTCCAGACAAAAAATCTCTACACTAGAGTGAGCAACCAGGAGCAATTGCTTGTCTTGGAGTCAATTCCCAGCCTCCCAACTGCATGCTCAGGAACTGGAACTCTGAGTACACCCAGGTTACTTTACAAATAAGTTCCTTTCAGATCCTTCATCCCCTCCATTCCTCAGCCATTTCCTTCCACAGGTATCTAAAGCCTTGGACCCTTCCTGGGTGAGATGTCAAAGTTTTTCCTTTAAAATCTGTAACAAAAGTCCGGTGGTTGGGTTAACCCTCAACCCTAAAGTCACTTGAGGGTTTCTAGTTTTCATATTTCATGAAGACAATTTTCATGATGTTTATTGAAGAAGTTTCCAGTCAGAGATGGGTTTTTTTTCTGCTGTTTTGAAAATACAGTAGTTTCAGCAATTAGATAAAAACACCTTGTGTCTTGTGTGAGTTACAGTTTATGAATCTTTTATACAGGTGTTTAACAAGCATTAGAGTAAAAGTCTTCTGAGGAAGGGAGAAGTGGCTGCTGCTGCCATGTAGGAACAGTCACCCAGCCTGTACCAGGTGCTTTGTGCCCCTTTAAACCACATTGTCCTCACAAAGAGGGCAGGACTGGGAGGAGCTGCTGGTAGAACAGATTTGTCTGAGGATTAGGCACAGCAGATGCAACAGAACAGGACTGAGCACGTCTACACAAAAAATGTCTTTGCATTAAAGTTACAACCTTTCAAAATCTCACCTTTACATCTCATTTCATTATTGGGCCTGCATTTCCTGTCCCTAGACATGCCAAATTACTGTTTCTAAGATGCAGATGATACAATTATCTCCGAGTGAAATTAAGTTTTCCAAGCAGCCCTTTATTTGACTTTCTTATCTTTCCTTTATTTCCTTTCTCACTCGTTTCATGTCTAAAACTGACATGTTGTAAAATTTGATGGAGGTAGCCTCCCAAAGCAATCTTTAGCTAAGGGTCACTGCTGGCCATATTTTTATATGTCTTTAGAGTTTTATTAGTAATTTTGACTCATTTCCTTTGTTTCGGTAGAAGGAAAATTGAAGAGAATAGTTTAGTGGATATTAAAAACTAAAACACAATGGACTCCATATATCCAATTTAAGTGTTTCAGATATGAAAAGTAGATATATATATAAAAAGCAGGAAGTGCCCTTCATAAATGCTTCATGGTTCACATATTTTATTTCTGTGATTCAGGATGCAGAAAAGCTGAGGTATGGTTTTCAGAGAGGGTTACTATTTTACTAAAACAGATAATTTTCCATGGATTTTACTCTGAAGTCCACTAAACTACTACCATAGAATGGTTTGGGTTGGAGGTGACCTTAAAGCTCATCCCATTCCATCCCCCCCTCCATGGGCAGGGACCCCTTCCACTACCCCAGGTTGCTCCAAGCCCTGGCCAACCTGGCCTTGGACACTTCCAAGGGGCAGCCACAGCTGTGTAATAACTCATAAATTAAAACTGGCCTTAATCCAGTGGAAAATCATGCTAACATGGTCACTCTTAAGGAATTGTAGCTAAAAGGGAGAAAGTCTTGAATATATGAACTAAATTACTTAAAGACACTTTATAGAAATGAGGAATAGTTGTGAAACAGGCTGAGTAGTAACTAGAAATAAATTTTTATATATATATTTTTAATACTTTCTATAATTCCTAGGGATAAAACAAGGATGGTGAAAAAAATAGATTAATTTAGATAAAGCACGAGAGTAGAAATTGTTTTTCCAGAGGAAGAAGGGACTGTTACAAGGAGCACAGACAAATGGTGTCTGTTGGGAGTTCTGAGAGTGCACATACAGAGAGGAGCACAAAAAGGGTTTACTGGGCTTGGAGGTGGCAGCAGAGTTAATTTGTGGGCAGGCTGTGACTGTGTGTGGAAGGCACTAGGAAATGTCAGGGCCTGGGTTCATTGATCAGGGCTGTTATCCCCACTGCAATCAGGACTTTGAGAGGAATGGTGGTGCAGAGGTGTCAGGGGTTGTTTTCCCTGCACTGTACAGACAAGGTTTATGGTGCTTTTGCTATTTTTTTCTAATTGTGAAAGCTAAGGGGAAAATAAAAATCAGCTGCTTGGTGTTGGGTTTTCCATGAAATCCTCACATTCTTCCACAGGCACAGTTTTCATGCTAGTTATTGAATATATTTTGAAATAAAGAAATTTTTTTTTTAATGAATTAATGGACAGTATAAGGACAGTCTTAAGCAACCTGCAACCTTATGTGTCATACAGATGAGTGCAGAACTATTTTTGTTGTTTTTCTGAAGGGTAAAAATATTATTCTACCAGTGAGGCAAAAGTAGCTCTTTCCCTTAATTAGAACTGGAAATGAACTAGAGAAAGAAAGACTAATTCTGAAGCTAAAGGTGGAAGCATGGTCTCAATTTTGCCTTGAAAGGAGATACAGGAGACCTTTTAATTCCATTTGGTTAGGAGGAGACAGCAGGGTGAGAATTTTGTATATTCATAATATAGTAATAGCTATTAGTGTAATATGTTACTGATATGCAAATAGCTTTGAGCTTTTGAAAATCAAAAGCAACCTTGCTTTAAGAAGCACTACCACGTTTGGCTAATTTTTCAATGGTCGAAATATCCTTCTCTTTTATATCTGGTCTATATCACCAATATATTTCACTCTCAAGAACATTTTGAACATATATAATTAATACATTCTGAATTCTCTCAGGTTCTACCTTTCTCTTTTTAAAAAAAGTACTGGTCTGTGAATACTGAACTGCATGGATGCATGAGAAAAAGAGAGAATAATTTGTAATATTTTCTCTTGTAGTGGGATGTTTGCAAATGACAATAAAAAATAATAGATTAATGGATGTCATGAAATAAGGACTTTTGCTTGCATTCTAAGTTTATCTTCTTTTTTTTATATCTACTTAGTTATTCTATATTCTGTATAATCTCTACGATCTGTTTTTCTATACTTACTTATTTAGGTAACAAAGTAAAATACTTGTCATATGAAAATGGTATTCGGAGTATTTAAAGTGTTTCTTAAATCATTAATTAAAGCACACTGAGAAAGTATTCCACGAGTGCAAATTGTTAGAGTGAGAATTATATGATTAAAAAGCCATTTGCTTCAATGATTTTAAGTCTAAATGTAGGATTTGAAATGAAAAAACAATCACTTCTTATTAAGTAAAAATGTGTAAAAAAATTTTTAGCACAACTACCTCCTGACTCCAGTGTTCAAGGACATCAGAAATGCCTCACAGAAAAAGTTCTTCCAAGGGACTCTTGCTCTATTCTTCACGATGTCAAGATTAATTAAGTTGACTGTACATGCAAAACACCACCTCCCTATTCTTTGAGTAACCTCTCCCAGCATGCCCAGGCCAAGTCATCACTATGGCAACAAATCATTCCCAAATCCATCAGCACCACAGCGACGTGCACAATCCATCTTCTGCTGTTATTTGTGATTTCTCCTCATGGAAGCACCAGTCCTTGGTGTGGGGAACAGCAGTTGGGGAATGCAGGGGTGTGGGAAGCTGTGTGTGAGGGTGTACCTGGGATGTTTCCAGGGTATTATTTCCTGGATACCCATTTTTATAAAGCAATAGCAAAGATTGGGAGGGCTACACTGGCACTGGGAATAAAATGCATGGATGGAGACAGCATGAATTAGGGGAAAACCAGTGTAACATGCTCCTCACACCAACACATCCCTGGCTTCTCACTGGGTTGAAAACTTCTCACCAGCCTCCCTGTGCTTCTAATCCCCTAGAAATGATAAAGTACGGCATTTTATCAATGCACACAACCCCGTATGAGACTGACTTCTAATTACAGAATCTGCAAGCTGCAAAAGCAGAAATGACTGAAATGAGTTTCACATCACATCTTGCCTTAACCCTCCTGGAAAAAAAAGCAATTTTGATTACTGAAAATACCTGAGAATGTTTCACTTATGGCCTTTATTACTAAAAATCTAATAAACTCCTTCTGTTAAGGGAATTAGTAATACCTGCACTATCTTCCAATATTTTCCCTAATCAGCCAGCAGCAATCTTTTTTTTTCCTCTCTTGTAGAGCCAATATTGAGCTAGTTCCTCCTCCTTCAGAACTGCTGCAGTGTTCTCTCACACACCTTAAAAAAGCCCTGTGTAGTTTCACTTATCCCAGAAGGTGATGATCTGCCTGATTAAAGGTGAGTGAATGTGATTCTACATCAGGTACCTCCTGCACCGCAAGATAAATTAGGAGTTTAAGTGACTTTTCTGTGGTTCAACTTCTAAGTGTGTGAAAATTCTGTAAATGGAGGTGAAGGGAGGGATTTAATACAACCATCCACAGGTATCTCCTTATATATCATACAATCCTAAAATGGTCTGTGTTGAGAGAGGTTTTAAATCCCATCCAGTGCCACCCCTGCCATGGGCAGGGACACCTTCCACTGTCCCAGGCTGCTCCAAGCCCCAGTGTCCAGCCTGGCCTTGGACACTGCCAGGGATCCAGGGGCAGCCACAGCTGCTCTGGGCACCCTGTGCCAGGGCCTGCCCACCCTCCCAGGGAACAGTTCCTGCCCAATCTCCCATCCAGCCCTGCCCTCTGGCACTGGGAAGCCATTCCCTGTGTCCTGTCCCTCCAGCCCTTGTCCATTGTCTCTCTCCATCTTTCCTGCAGCTCCTTCAGGCCCTGCAAGGCCACACTGAGCTCAGCCCAGAGCTTCTCCTCTCCAGGCTGAACAATCCCAGCTCTCGCAGCCTTTGCTCCCAGCAGAGCTGCTCCATCCCTGTGCTCATGCTGGTGCCTCCTCTGGGCTCTCTGCAGCAGCTCCAGGTCTTTCCTGTGCTGTGCACCAGGGTTCTTGTGCATCTGTGATGACCCTCTCCTGTGACAGTGTAAATTGTTTCATTTTGGTGTCTTTTTCTTGGGAATTTGCCACACTCTTAAATTTTGCCATTTTTTTCTTTTGCTTTGCCTACTTTTATCTTCACAGTATTTGCCTGAGTGTGAATTATTTCTGGGAAGCTGCTGTGGTTGATCAGTGTGTCAGAGAGGGGGCAGGTGATCATTCCTGGAGCTCAAGACTTCTTGCTATAAGCATCTTACACTAAAAGATGATAATAACCAGTTTCTGTAGTGATCCCCAATGCCACAGAAGAGACAGTACAAAAAATAGCAAACAAGAAAAATTCAGTGTTGCTGCTCCACCAATGGGAGCCATAGTCTGAGGTAAAACATATGTTGGATATTCAGTAACACAATTTAGAGGAATATCTGAGGCAAATGCACTTTGTTCAACAGAAACTATAGCAGTATTTTTTAAAATCCAGCTGAAAAACCTTAAGAAAATGGAGAAAAAATGCATAAGTCTGAATTTTAGACTATAGACAGATAATTCAATCTGTTAGATAAAGGATATGCAACAGCTGGAAGCTTTTGTTTGATTCCCGTGAGCATCACAAATGTTGTAGATTGAGCAATGGTTGATGAATGGGAATTGTACTCAAAAACTCCTGCAAAACAGACAGAATTGGCTCTGTGCTTTTCTGTCCCTCGTCTGTAAGGGAGAAGGGGCTGGAAATGCTCCTTTGAGTAAAGGCCTGTTTTCATTCCTATGAAGATTAGACATTGCAGGGGACAGAATAATGTGCTTCACTTCTGAACCCCAGGGTTGTGTAAGGGCAGGACAGATTTGTGATGTATTTTAAGCCTTCAGACAGCTCTGCTTTGCACCCAGGTAGAGAAGTCTGGATTGTGTCCATGCTGCCTTCTGGTTATCCTGTGGAAATGGCAAACTCTACAGCAGGAATTCTTTAATGTACACTCAGGGAACAGATTTTTCTGCTACCTTTATGAGGGATTACATGAACCTGTTTCATAGGTTATAACCTCAAATTGTACAAACTATGTTATTCTGACAGGACTGCATGAGTTTGGCCAGTGACTTCCTCTAGGACCGTGTGGTAGTGGTTATGGCTGGTAAATAGTCAGGGTTTTCGGGAGAAATAAAAATGGCTATTTACCTGTACACCCAGAAATACATAGTGCAGGATCAGGAGCTGTAATGAACACGTTAATATATGTATTTCCTAGTATGCCTGATAAAATGAAAACCTATTCTCAAAAGGGGGAAAGCAAAGTGCTCACCGAGGTGTCTGTGGGGTTTTATTAAATTATTTCTACTGGCACCCTCACTTTGAGGAGCTCCTGAGACCCAATTCAAATTATCTTCTTACCCGCTTTGAAATGTCATGTTCCCTTTTATCCTGGACTCGTAGAGGGGAGAATAAATCGTGTATGTGAGAGCAGGGAGGCTTTCAGAGCTCTTTGGGTTCTTCAGGTAGCTTTATCACTCCCAATCTCTTTTAATTGGACTCCTTACTGTAAAGTAAACCTTTATCAAACAGGTGACCCGCTGTGCATGTGAAATTTCTAAACAAAATTTAGAAGTCCCCTTTTTCCCTTACGAGATAAACCAGAGTGCAATCTAATAATTTCCTGGAATGTAATTAAGTGGCAAGGTATTTGCTCCCATAAAAGCTTCCCCTAAGGAGCTGAGATAACATGCTCAGTAGAATTGCTTGAAAGGTGATGAATTCGAACGAAGCAGACAAAGCAGGAATAGAGAGCTAGGGAGAAGATTACATTAATTGTGCTTATAGAAGGCTTCAAAGGGTCAAAGGCATTGAATTCAGTTGCAATAGGAGCAAATCCTACACATCTAACAGACAAATAGACATTATTTCATCCACGAATTAAGCGTTAATAAATGAACAAATATTTAATCACTGTTCAGAGAGAAAAGAACATGTTCTTTTATAGAGATGAGGAATTTATCAAAATGAAGAAAGAAGAAGTAGTTGGAGACTGTATGTTAAAGCCAAAATTTAAATCCTGTAGTCAGCTACCTGGATGTATAATGAGGCAACAATATAAATCCAATACATAAATCACTGAGGCAGAAATGGGGTTGGGATCTGAAAATGGCTGGGTTTTGAACAGGATACAGGGAGAGATTTATATAATAGTGCAGCACAGTTGATCAAAATATTAACAAATTTATTAATAAATATTTTTAATGGCTTTTTCCACCCCCATGTATTTTTCTGCTAAATCTTTCTGTTTGCACAGAACTTTACTGATGAAATCATAATATCACCTTTCCTAGCTGGCCAGGCATACACCTCGAGGATTCCTTTTAGACCAGGAACTTCCACAATTCCTTCAATATTTTCACTCAGCTCACTATTTTTCTTTTGCTTTCCCAGCAAACATTTATTCTTTTTAGATGCTTCTCTGTTCCTTCTGTCCTTCAACTTCTCTTTTACCTGTGGCTGATGTTTACGCTGTGAGTCCCACCACAGTTGTTCTTCTGAGAGCTCAGCCTGAGGGATTCTGATGTGAAAACCTGGATCTAAGGCAGGATTTCCAGCCCAGAACACTTGGGGTTCAGCAAGAACCTCATCTGAGATAAAACTCCTACAGATAAGCTCCAGGAAGGTGCAGTCTGTGAGTGCAGCCTGGTCCTGCCGGAGCTCATTGGTACGGCCAGATGCTGGGTTTGCTATTTAATTATTTCCCTGAGCTTTCCCATGTTCCCTCCATTCCAGGCTTCTGTCACTTCTAATAAATGGAGGCCTTGCTGGGAAGTTAACTGATCAGATTAATGGTGACACAGGGTGTTTTTAAAACACAATATAAAATCAGGTACTTTACTTGTGGATTCTTGAATGTTATAAGTTTAAGCATTTTTTGGAAGTTTTTTTAAAGTTTAGTGTTCTCTTCCTTGTATGAGGGTTTTAGATTATTTTCCTTGCTTAGTATTTTAGTTTATTTGAAGCGAGTCTCATTTGCACTAATGAAAAGCAATAATGATTTTGTTTCAATTTGGATAGCCCAATGTTTTTGACAAAATCAAATATTTCCTTATTCAGGTACTTTTAAAGTAATACACTAACAAATATTTATATCTTATAGAGGAAATAATTGTATTTGTTCTGTATTAATGCATTTCCTGAGTTTCATGTATTTCAGTCACTTGCCACAGGACAATCCAATTCATGCCATAGACAATGTAAGGACAGTGAAGGATGAGAAAATTACCATTTTCTAAATTTTATTTAGACAAAATCAGTATTATCCACTGACAATAATATCTAGTTCCATATGTTTTAATACAAAGGGGGTTTGAGTCATGTCCTGTGTGGCACTTGGACAATATGGGGCTGATATAAGTGTCAATGACACCAAACTGGGGGGAACAGTCCCCAAGACAGAGTGACCCTTCAGTGGGCCTTAGAAGGGCTGGAGGGATGGTCTGAGTGGCCTCCTGCTACCCCTTCAACCTGAATTGTTTTATGGTCCTGTGGTCCTGTGTCCTGTAATGCTCCTCTGTACAAGCCCTGAGTCTGACAGGATTTTCAGAACAGCTGAGATGAGCTGACACCATCTCTCCTCCTTAAGAGACAGATGGAGTCAGCTGGTCCCTTTTGGAAGTCTAATCTGAAATGCCACTCATTTAGCCCATGTATTTGTTCATTTTTTTCCAGTTACTTCCACTGGGTTTGGTGGCAGCTGTGAGGCCTCTAGTTTGGCCTGTAGGCTGTGAGATCAGCTAAGAATTTTCTGGAAAAGCCATGGAGAGTTCTGTGGCACAGGCAACTTAGCTCTGTCAGATGACATTCAGATGCTTTAATATAGACTGTAAACAAGCCTTCCTGATTCCTGAATCTTCCGCCTCTTTCATTATTCATTTTTCACCTCCTACAACAAGTGGAGCAGAAGTCCAATGAACATCATCCTTCAGTGCACTTTAATCCAGCAAGTCAACAAAATATGTCATGAGTCCTGGGGGGAATAATGGGACAAGCATGCAGGGTGCCACAATCCCAAATGTAGATCATTCCCAGCCACTGGCTGCACAGAGTTTAATGATGGCATTTCTTATGTTTCATAATAGTACTGGGATACAGATTTTCAGTGTTTGTATTCTTATATTTCAGAAAAATGAGCTGGACTGTGAGCACACGTGGATTCCCAGGGCTGTTATCAATGAGATAATGTATTTGGTGCACTAGGGCCATGCTGGCCATGGAGGAAGCAGCAGATCCCAAACAACCAGCACAATAAGGTGTCATCCACACACAGACAATTAGTTTCACACACAGCAAAGTGAAAGTCATTAACGGATTGTTTTCCAGGCCCTGGTATGGAAAATTTTTATTAACAAATTAAGGTGGGGGTGTTGTTGTTGTTGTTTTAACTTCCTATCTTATGTTTCATTTCCTCCAACCTGCTACTCTTGTATTTTCCCCGCCCTTGCTTCTCTCTCCCTTTTGATAACTCTACACAAAGTGCCTAATTCTCTTTACACTTGTATATCATACTTAGAGACATTCCCCGCTCCAAATTGCTTTCCCACTTCCACCTTGCTTTTGATCTGCTCTGTTTCTCCACTGTAGTCCTTTTCTTCAACTTACAGGTTTTATTTTTTAACTATTGCTTCCTATTCCTGTTATTTTACATTGCTGCTTTTTGATATGCACCTCTCTGCCTTTTAATTCATCAGCCTTAATCTTCTGTACAGATCTCCCTGCAGAAATATTCCAGTCTTCCTTTGTTCCAAGTCCTTGCCTCTCTCCAATTTCTGCCAATATTACTGCTCCAAACCTGGCATCCTTGGCTCCATACCTTTGATATTTAAGAGACTTTGATACTAACCCCTCCATATTTCATTTTTTTTCTTGCTGGGAGAAGTCAAAAATCATGTTGCTTCTCCTTCAATAAAATAGCCCACTTGACCTACAGTTAACCACAGTCATAATCTTTGAATTCTTAAAGAAATTTAGGTTTGAGGAAACAGTAATTATCTGTTGGGCATAGGCAAGCTTCAATTTTCAAAGGCTAGAACTGTGAAACTTGGGTGACTTTCAAGAGGATGGCAAAAAGTGCACCCTTGACATGCACAGCAACCTCTGCCAAATCTCAGAATTAGATATGACACAAATGATGGAAGATAAGGTCACCATAAGTTTTATAACAAAGGGAAAAGTTATTTTCCTGACTCTTATTTTCAGAAACTGATGAACTAATTCTGATAGACATTTTTCAAAGAAAATGGGATATTTCAGCCCAGACTGAGTACAACTCCAACCAACATAAACTGTTAGTAGGAATGTTGGGCAATTTACCCATATTGTGGATAAAACCCTCCCTTCTTCCTTAAGTAAACATCCACTGGAGTCAGCCATTATCCCTGTAGGATTAAAGGATTATGGATATGAACAATAACATCTCTTTAGGAGAACATTCAATCTTTTTTTCTATTTCATTTTACATTTGATCCAGATGAAATTATGCTATAGTGTGACACTTTTAAACTATTTTTTCTAACCAACTGATTAAGTAAAAAAAAATATCTGCCTCAAACCCACTCTTTTAAAATATATCAGTCTAAAAAATGAAGTAACTGCTAAAGAAATAACTTTGAATTTAATCCAGCATTATATACCAAGTGTATCACTTTCATGCTGTCATAATATTAATGAAATAGGTGTTCAAAGAATTCTGCTGAGGAAAATCCATCATAAATCTGAATTTAACTATTCCTCAATTTAAGAATCACAAAGTGATTTGTAATTTAAAGAGATTTATAAACTCAAGAAAAGTTTAGGAAGCAGGAATCCTAATCCACAAATCCTGTGCTATTTCTGTAATTCGGGTTATGTGTTCCAAAAGGGGAATTTTTGCAGTACAAACAAGGAAGGGAAATGTCTTTCATCTCAGGAGAAGATAGGTCTCTTTGATTTAATAAATAATGGTNGGCTAAATAAATTCACATATTTTTCTTGTGTTTGTCCAGGTGAAAAAATAACCAGGCAGATTAATTTTCAGTTAGCAAGTGGCACTGAGGAGAAGTAACCCAGCCTTTGATGTTGATTAGCATAACAAAGGAAAAGTAGAGATGATGCTTCAGATTCCTTTTGTAGCCAAATTAGTGTGTCGGGTTTGGGATGATAATCAGGAATGATTAATAGGATCACTGTTATTTTGGAACACAGTTTGAGGTAGATGTGATCGAAAACATGATGGCAGTGTCAGAACTTTTCCCTGTGGAACTCCAGGATGATGCTGTTGCTCTCCAATTTTCTTCTGCTGTGTTGACTTCTAAGCAAAAGCTTTTCCCCATGTGAGCAGGGAGAGCTTCAAAATCTCTATTAATGGGTGGCTGTGAAAAATAGAGCTTTTAAGTCATGAATCCAACCTTCCATCAAATATGTATTTAAAGGGGTTTGTTTTTATTTGAAGGCATATCTTTTCTCTCTCTTTCCCTTGGCTCAGTAGTTTTACAGCAAGGTCAAAGGTATGCAAAATCATCAGAGAAAAAGAAAAAAATCTGTTTGAAGCCTGTTAGCTATTCAAGTTTTGTGTCTTCACTTCATGACTGTTACTAAATCATTTAGGATTATCATCCTACTTTACATAGGCAGCCAGGGAGATTTTGCCCCAAGTCTAAATTAATATAAGGTTTTCAGTCATTCAAAGTGATTCATATGGGTCATTTTATATAGATTACTAGAAGCACAAAATTATATCTGTGTTTATTACATTGGTACCTGTTGAATTGAATGGTATTTTAAAAAATGGTGTTCAAAAGAAAGATGAAATGATATGTAAAAAGAAAAACATTCAAATCTGCCACAGGAAGGTTAGGACCTGAGAAGAACAGGTCCTTAAGTAACTTTCTTCTTTGTTCAATTCAAAATCAAAGTATTATATATAACATTATACTAAGTAAATGTGACTGGATAATTAAAACAATTTTACAGTTCTTCACTTTTATTTAAAGGATGGTTATCTCTTTAGAGTAATCTTTCTGAGTGACTGTGTGCATTTTACAGCTGACATTTTCCCCTATTGTTACGTCTTTCACATAACAAGATTAATTTTTCTTTAATGATTCCCTTCATCATCCCTCAGCCAAGGAGAGCAGGATTGGCCCAGCATTGTCACCTCTTCCAGCACAGCCAATTTAATGGTAATGAGGAGGATGCAGGAGGTGACACAGTAACTCCTGTGCCACAGCGGAGGGGAGGGAACAGCAACACCCAGCTCTGCTCCTGAGAGAAAACAAGCAAAAACACCCAAAATCTCCAGGACATCATCTGCTGTCCTCTCCAGCCATTTCCCCAGCCCCGGAGGGGCTGCAGCAGGGTGAGGGATAAAGAAAAGTGCTTCTTTCAGCATCCTGCAGGGATCCTCGTGAGAGGGTGGGCTGGGCTGTGAGGAGGAATGAGAGGCCTTCGAGGTTAGAAGATGGACTGGGAAACTGAGAGAGAAAGAGGAAAAGAAATCCCCAGTGCTGCCCATAGATCTGTGATTTATGGCCTCTCACAGCCCCTGCCAGGTGCTCTTACTGACCTGGGACCCAGAACATTGTACAATCCTTCCCTCTCTTTGTCTCCCACCAGATCCTGGAGACACTTCTCTGCTCCCCTGCTCAATGCCACAAATTGAAAGTGGTTTAAAGGACTGAGAAGTGCTGGATGTACTGTGGCACATCTACTGGCCATTGTTATCTGGCCCTCATTCATATCATACAGAAACTTTAAGTTCTGCAGGAGCTCCAGTGACAGCCAAGGATGCAGAGGCAGAGCCAGTGTGTGCGTGTGCACACAAACCCCATCTCTCCATTAATATGTCTGTAGGAACAATTTGATAAATGCTGCCAGATTTTCAAGAAATCGGGAAAATATTTTTGCAAGAGTGCACTTGGAATTCAGTAATGTTACTATCCTGAAAGTTACTCTTGCCACGCAAAGCTCATTTGTCATAAAACAAACAGAGTTGGTTTGGATCTAAAATTATCTTTATATGAAAACATACAGGCTGTGGTAAGAAGAAATCTTTCGCTGAGCAATACCAGCTGAACAATGTACAGTGGTTGTGGAAAACAAGTACCAAAGCAGGTAAATAGTAGGAAAATGTGTATGAAATTGTGTGGGATGGGAAGTTATCTTTGGCTTCAAAATTAATTTTGCACTCTCCACTATGTATCTATTTTATCTATATTGCATTGGCAAAACTGTTGATGGTAAACTTTTCCACTTAATTTTAAATTCCGTCAAACCATGACAACTAGTTTTGATAAATACAGACTTTTGAGAAGCTGAATACATAAGAGGGAAATTTAAATATCTCAATAACAGCCTTATTAAATTCAGGAGTACTGAATCACTGTGACCATTTCTTTGGGTTACCCATCAAACAAACCAGTACTTGCTGACTTTCAAGGGCTTTATTGGTGATCTGATTAAAAGTTTGGTTATTAAAACTTTATCTGAGTAATGTAAGGGATATTAAGTCCTGCACTTTCCTGCATGCTCTGAATCAGTCTCTGGGTTTGGCACAAAAGTTTGATCTGAAGATGATCAAAATAGAAATTGGTAACAAAATGTATCGTCTGCATGACATCATATGATTGAAAAAATCCTTGTAACAATTGCATATTGTAGCTTTCAGGGAGCAAGAATGCAACAGGAACAAACAAAGGAGCAAAACTGAGGTGACCAGCAGAAGGGATGGCTCTATAACAGCTCACTGTAGCTTAGCAGGTTACACAAGACAGCATAAAACAAAAGAAAATAGTAACTGTTCAATTATTTTAGTTAAATTACTTTGTTGCCCAACGGACATTTGTTTTGTGTGGTGTCTAACAACATTTTAACAATTCAGATTCCAATTTCCTGGTCAGAACTCCCCAAATAAGGTATCTTCAGGGCATTAGTCCTTTTGAAATGACTAATCCTGCTAAATAAAAATTATAAAAATTATTCCTCTTTTTATGCTAAAAATACATTTTCAATTAGCAATGAAAGAGAGAGACACAGGAATTTTTTTTTTTCTTTGGATTGCGCTCTATTTACTTCAAGATTATTTGTGATAAAGAACTGCAGTGCTTGATAGATAATGGCACCAAGACGTGGCTGGAGACATTGAGCATTGAATTCAGGGGGTGGTTGAGATTATAAACTCAAACCAGAGATGCAGCTCTTTCTTATAGCACAGTAGTTTTCTTTTTGTTACAGATGTCCTGCTCTTGCATGCAAAGGTATAAAAAACAGGTGTCACATCTTACTCTTCCTGTTTTAAGTGAGATTTAGAAGTAGATTGTGAGGGATGTTGAACGCCCTCATTTTCAGACACAAACTAGTGCAAATTCAGGGAACACCACACTTGACTGGGGTGGTTTTTTATTATTCTGCTTGTATAATACTTCATGTTTTAAATAGATTCTGTAAATCAAGCTGAAGTGATTGGTAAACTATCTGAAAAACAGTCTCTGCATTATTATTGACTAGAACCACTGATTACTGAGGTGATTGATCCATCCTGAAAGCCAAAATGATCACAGAATTTGTTGCTCAAATCATATGCAGATTTTGCTCTTGTTATAATTTTTGTGTGACAAGACTGAGTGGTGAAGGAGTTAGAATATAAAAATTCATTGTCAGGCCAAAGAAAGCTTGCCAAATAAGATGCGCTGTAACCGGGAAAAATAAAGCCTTATAAAATATTTTGTGTCATCTTGACACATTTCTTAAAACTACTTACGCATCTTTGACAATCCAAACAGCAGGCTCTAATAGCAGGAAAAAAAAAAAAAAGAACAATTAAAAAAAAGCCCGAGGAGTACATGTTTTTGCTAAACTCTGATTTTTAATCTTGAACACAGTGGGATTAAAACATCTTCATCCTAAATTTTCCTATAAAATGCTTTAAATTATATAAATACACTTACAAGTTTTGTTGTCACAAAATAACTCAGTATATCTTGCTCCATATTGTAAATTTTTTTTGCCATCCCAAAATATGTCAAAGTATTACAAAGCCATCATTCAAGTCAATTAATACCCTCATGTCACAGCCTCAGAGGGATTGTTCTTTATGTAACATGACTTTAAGCATTCATTTCCCTTCCTAGACAGAACTTTCTGATGGATTTTGAAAAAATCCCCTGTGAAAGTGATGAAGTTGAAATACCATTCAAACAGAAATATGGGAAATGATCCAGCACTGAGATGATGTCAGAAGAGAGAAGAGGGACAATTCATCAGGAACTGCAGGGACAGGACAAGGGGGAATGGATTCATAGTGAAAGAAGGGAAATTTAGATGGAATATAGGAAAGAAATTGCTGGTGGTGAGGGTCGTGAGGTGTTGGAATGGGATTCCCAGAGCAGCTGTGGCTACCCCTGGATCCCTGGCAGTGCCCAAGGCCAGGCTGGACACTGCGGCTTGGAGCAGCCTGGGACAGTGGGAGGTGTCCCTGACCATGGCACGGGGTGGCACTGGATGGGCTTCAAGGTCCCTCCCAACCCAAACCACTCCACGGTTCTGCGATTTTAGGAGAGACACATTTTTCTGCCATTGCTGCAGCTGAGTCTCCTGTCAGAGTGTTCAGCAATGACTGATACCATGTCCATCACAGGCAGAAGCCACTTCGAACCAATGTGAACAATATCTTAACATACATTTGAATTTATATCCGTATGTAAAGCTTTTAATGGCCCAGCGTAAAATTCCTGCACAACAAAGGGATTTATTACTGCATCCAGTGGATATTTTGTCACCTTTACACAAGGTCTACACATGTCCAAAAGCTCTAAAAAAATTACATTCTCTCTTCCTGTCGTATTCACATCTGAGATAAATATACTTCCAGTAGGGAACTCTTTTGCAGTGAAGATCGTGTAATGGTCAGAATGGTGTTTGGCAGTGGAGCCTGTGGGTGGCTCTGGTGATTACTGTGGGCATGGCTGGGACCTCATTTTTAAAGGACGTGCTTATTGGAACAAAAAGCTTAACAACATCTGGCGGTTCTTAGACTAAGTTAAGAAAATAAAGCTAAGGACCTACTGATGAAAGAAAAACAACAAAACAAACCTCACCTTTTTTTTTTTTTTTTAATAATAAAAACACAGGAGTTTTCCTGTCATGGCAGATGCTTTACAGATGGACAAAGCTTTTCTTTTTCTGATCATTTAACCAAATACCACCAATGTGCGTATTAAGATATGAATAATTATGCTAATTTAGAGAGTAGGCAGGTGCAGGAGCAAAATATTTTAATATCATTTATGCAGAAAACTATATAAAACTTCCAATTCATTACTTTTATAGCATTTCAAACACTTGTTGTTTGAGATTTCTGAGTAACACCTGCTACAGGCAAAAATAAATTTGTTCTTGATAGGCTGAGAGGAACATGTTCAGTGGCAACAGGGGTGTAAGTCCCCTTCTCCAGCACTAATAAACCAATAATAGAAAAAGTGGGGAAAATTTCCTTTCTTCTGAGGATAGGGAATGGGAGCTGCATGGGAAGGGCAGGTCCAGCCAAGCAGGAGGCATTTTGGCTGGAAGGATGGCATACCAGGAATCTCTTCCTTGGCACAAGAGGCAGTTGAATTACAGCCTCCAGAGAGAGGAAACTGCCCAAGTAGGGTTTTTTTCCCCTCTTCTGGCCTTGGAATCTGAGGTTTGCATATCTTTCCTCAGTCAGTAAATCACATTACATGGATTGAGTGGATTTATTTTCTAATTTTCCTATCATTCAACATCTGCATCACATGTTGTATATGATGATTATCAAACTTTCCTTCCCAGTTAATTGTTGCTCCCAGCAATATTCATCTAAGCCAAAGGTTCTATAAATTCAGGAACATTTTGCCATTAGCATTTGGGGAATTTTGCTGATAATTTTTCAAGATTACTTTATCAGTGCCAAGAGCTATACAAGGGAGAGAAATTCTAGCTGTGATTTACAATGTGTTATAAAACGTTCCCTAACAACTGAAATGAAAAAACACTTCTTATTGTAGCACAGTACAAGAATGTAATTTACAGCAGCCAGTGATCTTGCTGGGCCATTTACTTGCTTGTGTTAATTAGCTCAGACCAAATTTTGATTTTGAGTGTAGCCTGCAGCAGTAGTAAGGAAATATCTTTTAGGTCACTTTGGAGTTTTTCCCAACAATGTTGATAGCACTTCCCTTTTCTTATTGACTGCAGTGTTCCTCATTCCTGTTTATCAGTAGTAAATGCAGGAGAAATTTTAAATTTAGAATGCAGTACATAAATAAATAAGTAGCAAATGTAATAATGAAGAAAGTCTGTTTTCCCTTGCAATGAGAGAAATCTGAGAACCTGAGGAGCCTGGGGAAAGGCTCAGCACAACATAAGACTGACCTACTTTGAGGCAGTAGAAGATAAAATGCATTGATCAGTTCAGTTTGGCATTATGGGCCATGTCCTGGTTTGTGTTCTATTGATCAATTCCGTTTGGCATTATTGGCCATGTCCTGGTTTGTGTTCTATTGATCAATTCCATTTGGCATTATTGGCCATGTCCCGGTTAGTGTTCTATTGATCAATTCCATTTGGCATTATTGGCCATGTCCCGGTTAGTGTTCTATTGATCAATTCCATTTGGTGTTATTGGCCATGTCCTGGTTTGTATTCTATTGATCAATTCCATTTGGCACTATTGGCCATGTCCTGGTTTGTATTCTATTGATCAATTCCATTTGGCACTATTGGCCATGTCCCAGTTTGTATTCTATTGATCAATTCCATTTGGCACTATTGGCCATGTCCCGGTTTGTATTCTATTGATCAATTCTATTTGGCATTATTGGCCATGTCCCGGTTTGTGTTCTGACCTGAGCGGTGACAGAAGCCCAATGAGCTGATTTTATCCTGCTCTGACATCAGTGTGATTTTCTGCTGAGTTTTAGGGTATTTCTGCTGTAGCTTCTTGTAGCCTTGAGCTTTGTGAAGCTGGCAGGAGAAACATGAAGCAAAATTCTGGGATGAAATTGGTGTTTCTGTTTTGGTCACAAGCACTACTAACTGAAGGTCTGGGGGGAGGCAGAGGATATTCCTGGAAAACGGCTCATCCCTTTCCTTGCCATCACGAATTCTCTGGAGAAAACACTGAGTGCTGGGCTGCAGTCTACAAGGGGAGCAGTGGGATTGATCCCTCACTTTCATTCCAAGGTGGTGAAAAAGGAAACAAATCACAATTAATTCAGTCTATCTAGGACCTTCTTCCTTCACTAATAGCCGATTGCTGATTTCAGCACAGAATCACCAGATAGTTACTTGGTACTTGACTTGTTTTTTGGTCAGGACGATATTTGTTATGTCTACATGATATATTTTTTTATATTCTGACATTATTTGTCTGTTTTACAATATACAGTCTGATAATGGGTTTTGTCAGTCCCTAGGAAATGAATAGCCAGAGGTTTCATATTTTAACAAACATATTATCTATATTGGCTGCTGAATTATATGAACTTTTTGCAAATCTTTGTAATACAAAACAAATAAAAGATGCATAAAATTAGCTTACAATAGTTCATTCATTGCTTTTTGAATAACATTACTTGAGATTTGGGATTATTTTGTTTTCCTTACATTTACATACTGATAAACTTTTTAACAATATTAGTTAACTTCCATCCTTCAGTTTTAATACTCTTTTGTTTCTCCTTTCAAGTAATTTTCTTAGTGTTTATCATTTTATTCACATCAGCACTGCAATATTAAAATTGATATCTGAGAACAACAATACCATGGTCTTCTGTAGCCACTTTTGAATTCAAACTGCATTTTGAGCTAAGACACCATTGCAGTTGCAGCCTGTGATATAAGTAAGGAGAATATGCTGTAATGTGTTTGCAAGCCACCCAAGGAAGCAGTGGGAATGAGGGAACTTTGAAAGTCTTAAAATTTCAATGGAAAATGTGACGTGAATTACTTACAAGGGCCTGGAGGTGCAGGACAAGGGGAGCAGTTTCAAACTGCCAGAGAGCAGGGTTAGATGGGATATTGGGCAGGAATTGTTCCCTGGGAGGGTGGGCAGGCCCTGGCACAGGGTGCCCAGAGCAGCTGTGGCTGCCCCTGGATCCCTGGCAGTGCCCAAGGCCAGGTTGGACACTGGGGCTTGGAGCAGCCTGGGACAGTGGAAGGTGTCCCTGCCCATGGCAGAGATGGGACTGGATGGGCTTCAAGGCCCCTTCCAAACCCAAACCATTCCATGACTCTTTGATTAAGGGGAAATAACCATGATCAGCCACTTCAGTCCCACCCATCCATCACACATATCTAACACATCTGTCAGTTTTTCAGCTCCGTGAAAATGTGGGTTGTTTGTTGGTTTTTCTTTCATGGCAGCTTAGCCTGTGAACCCCAAGGAAGAATTGGTGCTGCGTTTCTTTGGTCATTGTTGATCAAGTGGTGAGAAGGGAAATTTTTCAGAGAATGCAGTCACTGAAGTGTACTTTTGCAGCACTGCGGGCTAAAGCTCTCCCTGTTCCCTATGCCAGTTGGGTTGTAAATAACTTTCCCAGGGAGACAGATGTGAACCCAACACTGCCCAGCTGCCAGCAGTGGTGAGCTGTGTGATCACCAGTCACGTCACCCTGCTGCTCATCCACTGCCATTTAAAGAGCACAGAACAAAACAGGGAGGAAGCTGAAGTTCTGCAGCAGTTCAGCAGTTTGGCTGATTTATTCCCCAGTGTTCTGTGATGTATTTGTCCTGTATTTTTATAAGGTCTGCATGTTTTATGTAGTGTTTGTTCTTCTATTCTGAATATGTGCCAAGTTGATTCACTCATTTCATCTTCCTCACTGTATGCATCTTTTACAGATTTGGTTTGCTTTTCTTTTCCTTGAGATTTTAAAAAGCAGAATTGATCATGGGCTCATTCCAGAAAATCAGTTCAGTCACTTACTAAATTTCCCACATGAATTTCCATATGGATATTATTTCCAGGTAATGTCATCTCCAAAATATTTTTTCCTCCCAGTTAATTTAGGGTCATATGTTGGTAGGGAACAAATGTCCTCTGGTAAAGCTCTCCAAAATCTATGACAGAATGATGACTTTTTTTTTTCTGGTTATGGTGATATTTTTTAATGTGTGAGAGAATTTTTAATAAAGGTTGTGCAGAAACTAAAGAGAGACTGAGACATTTTCTCTCAGCCAAACCTAGGAAGGGAGTGAAATCTAAGCCATTTTTAATGTTCATTATACTTTTGCCTCAGATTCTTTAAAGAAGGGGAAGAAGAAATCTGTGTATTACTGGCTGTGCTACTGTGTAATTCTCAAAGATGACTTACACATATCAAACTATAGAATATGCCAGGTTAATCAAAGTTATTAGAGAACACAGAAGGCTTCATTTAGCTTTGCTCTACATAGGAGTGTAGGAGACATATTCAAGGAAAAACTCGAGTTACATCCACTCTGAACAGATTTTGTGTGATCGTAATTTGCTGAAGTAACCCTGAGCAGTATGGATTATTCTGTGCAGTGTGGGGGCTCAGTGCTGTAACACTAAAACACTCCATAACAAGAAAAACAAAAAAAAAAAAAACCCAAACAAACAACAAAATCATAATTCCTGCCATCTCACATTTCCTTTATTTCGTTGGCACTTGCTCTTTTAGTGGTCTCCTGCCTCCAGTTCGTAACATTTCTCTTTAATGATCTTATTTATAGAATACCCCCATTGGAAATTTAAAAACAGGTTTTAGTGATAAATTCTTTTTAAAGAGTAAGTGTTCAATTAAATATGTAACCAGATGTTAGTGCTATGTCTCCTTAGGAAGCAGTTTTTGTTTTACTTCAGCCACAGGGGATACCATATTTCCCATCTCACTTTTACTCAGTTCTATCAACTATTCAGATTTTATAACCATTACTTTGACTCTTTCCCAGGCTAAGTTTCTTACATACTTATGCACACAAAAATTTCTAATAAGACCTCTCTGCAATTAGAATAAAAATTAGCATTAATGTCACAGAACCCCAGGCTGGGTGA
>VYZQ01059416.1:0-45000 GCA_013400655.1 Mystacornis crossleyi
ATCTTATTACTTATTACTTATCTATATCTTATTACTGCAAGACCATTTTCATTATTTCATGTAAAGTACTTCGAATAAGAAAGTGCTACAGCAGTTCTAACCATAACAGATTAATTCTCTGGTCTTTGTGTTACTTGGTTCCCCTTGTTTTAGAATGTGAAGCATGTTTTCAGCTCACTGTAGTGTATATACATCAACAATTTATGTCTAATTCAATAATTATTAAAAACAGCATCTTTTTTTTTTAGAATTTAACTTTAAAACTTCAGAGTGGTGATGGAGAATTAATTTCAGAACATCTGTTTTGATTTTTGCCTTAAAACTTGTTTATAAAGGTGTCATTGTGTTTATGCAACTAGGTTCCCTAGTGGGTGCATTTTCCAGAGTATAAAATCTTCCAGTGTTCTCACTGAGTATGTTTGTTTTCAAGTTAACATCTCAGAGCAGAAGATATTACTTGACAAAACAAATATAAAAGGCCCTTCACTAACTCCTCCCAGCTCCTCTGCTTACTCCAGTTACCAGCTGAGTCACTGGCAGAGAGAATAATCTACTGTGCACTTTTGAAAAAATATAAGAGCAAATCACTGCCAATCACTTTATTAAAAGATTTTTATGTCAGTTTTGTGTTGTGCCTACTTATGTGGCATTTTCCATTAAAATTTTTTTTTCCAGGAACCAGACTCATGAAGTAATATTTGCCATTGATAATGGCTACCAGCATTCCTAGAGGTGACTATGCTTTAACATTAGTAATGCAAACAAACCTCCCAGGTGACAGGGAAAGAAGACAGAATTATTGCAAAAGTTGAGACCATGTATCTGCAAAGAACACTAATCAACTTAAGGAAGGAGAAAGACTTTACTTTCTTCCACACTTCTCAAGTTACTCATTCTTCTCTGCCCTTCTGATAAAAATACTATTATTAATTCTCTTGTTTAATCAAGCTGTCTGCTAAAGTATAGTGTTGAGTAATACCTAAGTTCCTTAGAAGTGAAATATTATAGGTTATCTAATTGTCTCTTTTTTGCATGTGCGTGTCTGAAATTTAATTCTGTGTGCTCACACGCACTTCTTTGTTTCCTTTTTATAAAGTTGGACAGCTTTATCCATCCCTCTCAATCTTAGCTCACAGAGTTAGGCCAACAACCGCCAGCAGAATTAACACTGGTGGATAAAGGGAAGAGACTGAAGTGGTTGGCAGAGGAAGGGGATGCCCCACAGCATCTCTAGACCCACGGCTACTCTTCACTAACAGCAAGAGTTGCCCCATAGCAACTCTTCTGCGTCTGATGGGGAAGGAGCTTTGCACAGGCAGGAGAGCACAGGCTCCCCAGTATGAGGTAGAAGCAGTGCAGTGACTGGGGGTAACAGAGGTGAAGAAATGGCAGTAAATCTGCATTTATCCTGTTCTGCCCAGATGCCTTTAGGTAATTTGTTTGTAAACTGAAAGCATCCTAAATGCAGCCATTGTCTAATCA
Source organism: Mystacornis crossleyi (assembly GCA_013400655.1). Taxonomy (NCBI): domain Eukaryota; kingdom Metazoa; phylum Chordata; class Aves; order Passeriformes; family Timaliidae; genus Mystacornis; species Mystacornis crossleyi. Next base: position 1,483 of record VYZQ01059416.1, read on the forward strand.
GATGTGATAAAAGCTCTCCCTGTTTAAACTTGGTTCCATTTGGTTACTCTTCACAGTTGTGTAACTTACACAGCTGTTATGGAGACTATGAACCAGCTACTTGAAGCTGTTTGCACAGTGTAAGCTTTCGTCTTCCTTGAGGTTTGTTCATGTTCAAATCCCAAAGAGCAGCTTCCCTATTAATCTATCTGGCACTTGCTGCTTCTCTATATTAAGTGCAAATGATCACAGCAGGAGCAGTAACTCCACAAGGCACACAGAAATAAGGACTAAAATGTTACTTGAGAAGTCTTTGACTGGGCAACTGAAAGGATATTCCTTAAAAAAAGAAATAAAAATGAGGTATTAGTTTTAGCTTGCGTGCTTGGGACTAAGCCAATGTAAGTGACAAGTAGAATACTCAGTTAAAGCAGAATAAGATTGATTGCCCAATACAGGTGGGCGTGTTGTACCCGGATTTCACAAGTTTTGTTGGCTTGTGACCTGTATTCATCTAGGTGAAAAATCAGGGGTTTGATGTACATTAAGTCTTTGAAGATGGAAATCTTCATGCAAAATCAGTGACTTGAATTACTTTCCTGAACCCTTTTTTCATAATTTTGAAATTGTGTCATGCTTTGAAAGTGAAAACCTTTTTTCTCTTCCCCTTTGCTATTGGTAGCAATCAGCTGATTCTGGATTACTAAGATGACAGAAAGAACAAACTTAAACCATTTTCCTTAGTGTTTCTGGAAACTTTTTAAAGCAAGCTGGAGCACAGGCATATTTTAATAAATGATTACACTCTAAATAGAACTCAATCAAATAAGACCTTTTTTCTACCCCCTTTGTGTAGACTTGCTAACAGATGGCTACAGTATCAAGTATTGACTTTAATTACATATCAGACTAGAAGATTGCTCCTGAATACAAATTCAATGCAAGAATAATGCAATCTCTGAACAGAGCCCCCTCTTTACCTTATCAGTAATAACAAACTAACTTACCTTTACACAGGCAGGACACATACCTGATTTCTTGCTTTGCATTCATGCTAATTTTAACTGACCTTGTTATGGAAAATCCCTTCATATCTGTCACTCTGACATTTCTCTTTACTTACACTCTCCTTTTCTCCCCAGTTCCTGATTAGGTTTTACATAATGTCAAGTTCTATGTTAGGTTAAGTTGGCTAACATCTCCTTGCAAAGCGTGTGCATATTAAACAGCATTTCAGGATCCACACGTCAGCTCAGGAAGCTGGCTCAGTGTAAGGCACGCAAGGTCCTTCAAAACTTTCAAGTTACTGAAAGAGAATTGTGGGGTAGAAAGGAGGAGAGGGAAGGTGTGCAGGGATATATTGTTAGCACGTAGGAAGTTCTTCAGCTAGCACAGGTGGGTAACACATCCCGACCCCGGGCCTGGAGCCGTGGGCCTTCAATGGCATTATACAGTTTCTATACACTGAAGCCCCTGTTTTTCTGTCACCTTTACAGTACACTCATCTCCTCTGCCCACGCTTTTAATTTGCGTAACTATTGCAAATAGGTTCCTGTTCCATGTTTATTCAAGGCACTTGTTCACTCCCTACATTGCTATTTAGACAATAAACCCACCAAAATCCTTCCACTTATGTAGCTGAAATATCAGTCAGCTTCTGCTAAAGTATTTTGATTAAAATACTGTAGAGCATTTTTTTTTTCCTCTCTAATTCATCAGGCTTTTAAATTGAATAGAAAAAATCTGACTTAGAATCCAGCCTTAACTGTAAATGTGAGTTGACTGTGTCCCTGGGAGTTTTGGAAAGATAAAACACAATTTAGACAATGACATGCAGAAATATAATTTAACATGCCAAGAAAAAGATACAAGATTGACTGGTACACCCAGTAATGAAAGATGTTAAGCTTAAATTAACATCCTATAATTTTCTGCTTTGAATACGTGACTGTGTGCACACTAAGAAAGTATCTTCCAGGCAAGAGCATCTGACCTCATTAAGACAGAACTGTTGTTCCTCAGTTGTCTGTACATGTTGCATATGTAAGTGAATCTGTAGTAAAACTGATGTTTTTTAAGAGGGCAAAAACTACTGCAGATTGAAGGTGAAACAAAACTGGTTTCAAGAGCATGATTATCAAAGTCATGTTCAGAAGCACACAACCCACAGGATCCAGTTTTTGATATTTTCTGGTTAAATATATTAGCAAAATTTATTCCACAATAGACCTTTCCCAATAACTCTTCAAGTTAAGAGGGTCCTAATGTCTAATCACTTTCCAGTGAGCATTATTTTAATTCTGTCATTTCATTCTGTCACGAATTCTAGTGCTTTATATATAGACAAAAATTCTGAATGCAAATCCACTTCGATCAATGTATCAGGCAAAAGTAACTTGACAACAAGTCCTGTTCTGTAATATCTGAGTCAGATCTGCCAATTCATGGACAGTCCCACTGACTTCCTCATGGGATGTGAGTGGGCATGCAAGTCATCACTGCCATTTTCAGTCAAAATCCAGAATTTGCCTTCTCCTTCCTCCCCAAAACAGCTCATGTCAGCTTGAATTACACAAGCATAATACAAACCCAAAGCTTTACTCCGTGGTAAGCAGGTCAGGTTTATTCTTCTGCAGTGAGCTGTTTCAATAAAAAGATTGGAATGCTAATTCAGGTCTTCAGGTCCCTATTCGTTAAGGGCCTCTGGGCAAAGCTTTCTTGGCCTCTTGAGAGGAGGAGATAAAAAAGCAAGCAAGCAGCTTGGCTACTACAGCGTTGATCTCAGCTATGCTGAAATGTTTGGGTTTGCCAGCTCTCTGATTGTACAGCTTGTTTGTGCAAGTCACAGCAAAACCAGTCTCAAGGAAATAGTACAATGTTTCATAGTGTGATGTTATTGCCTGATAACCATCAAGAGGAGGCACAAAGCAATGGCGGTGAAAATAAAACAATTGGGAGCAGCCAGAATTGGGCAAATTCTGAAATTCAGAAACAGCTGTAATACCCTGTTACTCTTCTGGGTTTAAAAGCAGCTCACATATTTGTGGCCTTCTCGAGGGAACCCTTTTCAATTCTTTCCTATTACCATTACCAAGTCCGCACACGCTTCTCCCCAGACTGATGGTTTTCCTTTGGAATTTGCTGGAGATTTAGCAGAGACAGTGTCAGGTCGGTTTGCACCCTTCTTTACTCTTCCTGAGCACACTGGTATTTTGCAGTTTGCCAGCATTTTCAGATGGTGCCTTTGTAAAGGGAACCTCCAGGTACACTAAAACCCCTAAGAGGCAGACCAGCTCCTGGCAGGGCATTGCCCTCATGGTAGTTCTTTGGGGTGGTGTATGTTCTGGCATCTCATTGTTTCTTTGATCGAGTAATTCTCCCAACACTTCTTGCATCATGACTCTCTCCTTGAGAGACAGCTCATTATTTCATACTGTTCTCTTTTTTTGTTGGGTTTTTTGAGGCTGTGGGGCTGTCCAGGGGAAGAGGAAGCTTCCCCAAACATGGTTAACTGTATTTGTTATTGTACTGACTCTGCACCAATGAATTCTAGTTCATGTATAAAAACCCCTTCTCCCAACTTAGTGTGATATTTAGATACAGTTTTTAGAATAATTGTGTCTGGCTTTCTTCAGGTTTCAGATGTTTTTCATCTGTTTTCTTAAAAGATGCATTTCCTCTGAAAAGAGCAGAGAGACAGAAGTAACTGTTGAAGGAAGTAGTTTCCGAAGAGCATATTCCAAATCCTGGATGATTCTTTTATCCATTAAAATCCTTTCATTATCCAGAAGACAGCTACTAAAAGAAAGTACAGAATTTTTACATTTTTTCCATTACATATGAAAGTGAAAGATGGCTTCTACAGCTTTAAAAGTGGCTACTATCATGAATCTGTTTGCTAACACTGTCAGAAGAGTGGCAGGAGCCTGGCCTTGTTCCCGAGCTGAAGCTGAATCACGTTGTGAGCACAGTGTGTGGTGCCGCCAAAGGCAGGAGGCTGGAGCAGAGCTTGTTTTGTAGGGCTGGGCATTGGTTTTCCTCCTTGATGTGGTTCATACCCTCTTCAGAAGGCAGGAGAATCAGTCTGGAACTTACTGCTCACGACTTTGTTATTAGAGCTCCTGTTATGCAAGCTTCCCTTTTGCAAAGCTCTGCCTGCTTCAATCCAGCCAGACTGCCTCTGGAACACACCTTGCAAGCCTGCCTGCACCCAGAGAGAGTGAGGGGCTGAGACACAGACAAGTGTGGTGAGAGATCCCTAGAGGAGAGCAAAACAACTCCAGTGGCCCAGTTCCTGCTCCCTGTGTGTGTTCCTTGGCTTGCAGGGACATAAATTGTCTCAGCTCAGGTGTGTTGCTCATATGGTCAGAGACTGCTTAGCCTTCTGCTTTCCCATAAATCTATGACCTGTTGCAGCCCTTCTCCTGCTGCTCTACAACCTGATGTTGAGGTTATCCACATCACATTCACATTTCCTCTTTTCATACAGATCTTTCCACAGACCTTCCAAGAAGTATTTGGCATAACCCTCCCCTTGGATACCCACACCCATCACCATAGGAGAAACCTTGACACAAGTAGCCAGTGACTAAAGCTGCTCTATCAGAAGGGTCTGAGCAGAATTTTGCCTTGAACTCATCTGCAGAGGCACAAGCACTGTCTAGACTTCCTTTGCTGCCAGCTTCTGATATCCCTGCTTTGAAACTTTGACCCATTAATATTCAGCACTTGTTCTTGCCTGTTATTGTTTTCTGTTCCTTCTTTTTGAAACGGTAAGATGAGACTTCTTGTTCTAAAGAACTTCTTTAGAATTTTTTTTTAAGAACTTGTTTAGAACTTTCTGCTCTAAACTAAATCTGAACAACTTCTGATACTCCTACTTTCCATAGAGAAACTGGAAATCAAGTAATAGAAAAATACTACGTGGCTGTAGCAATTTTTGTATAGATTTCACTAGGAGAGGATATAGCTAGTCTCATGAAGACGGTTCTGAATTGCTGACATTATCTCGTTGTCAGGGAAGGAAAAGGCTCCAGTTATTTAAAAGCATTTCTCTTTTGGAAGACAAAAAAGACAACAGCTCTTGTAGCTGAGACCAAGAAATAGAAATTAGTCAAGAGGACTGTGGGCCTTTAAGCCCATGTGGGAATTGTGTGTACAACACAGAAACCCCAACATTCCTTCTCTAACAAGATTTTATTGTGAGAGAACTACTGTGTATGGTTTGCTATTTGTTCCAGACCCATCATTTGAAAGCAAAGGCAGTGTGGGGTTTGGGGAGTAGGTGATGATTCTATACTTGCAGTGATGGCAAAATCACTGAGTTTGGCCCTAGGAAAGATCTGGATGGTATCAATGCTAATAAGCTACAACATTATTTATGATAAACCTGACACAGACACCAAAAGGGTCTGTTACCTTTGTTTTAAAGGCTGTACTGGTATAAGAACTCCAAAAGTACAATATGAAATGCCAGGTACCTTTCAGCATTTCACACCAAAGAAGCAGCTATTTTTTTGTTGCAGAACACAATAGTATTTGTGAGCAAAAAATCTAATTAGTCTAATGTAAGGTATTTCTATTATTAGGGAGTTGGTTTGTTTTGGTTGTAATCTGATAAACCAGAGTATTTCTATTTCACGCTGTTTTTTCAGACTGCCTAACTTAAGGCAAAGAAAGTATCATCCATGTTCCTTAACAGATTTGTATTACTTTGCAAATCTAGTGAAACTCATTCAATTTGCTGTAAGGACCAAATGCAACCAAAATACGTGGGAATTTTTCTTCATTTCAAGCAAATGGAATTTGTCCTTCTTCTGTGTACATCTTTCTCTTCCTACTTATTTGTAATTAGAGTGAAACAGTGTTGTGCTGTCAGTGGACCCCAGATAGCTTGAAAAGAACACATTTTTAGCTGTTTACATTACTCACAGATTACTAAACTTCAGCCTCAGATAACTCTAATGTTTATCTGGCATCCCTATTTCTAATTCCTTATTTAGAGCTGAAATGCAGCTCTTCATTTAGGGGCTCACTTAGATCAACAAACATAAAAGCAAATGACTTGATGGAGTCAGTGTGTCACTTTCAATTATTTTAACTGAACTTTTTTTTTTCAATTGCTGCTAAATGTAAGGCCATATAAAATTGACCCTTTTCAATCAGGATCATGTAAGCCCAATGGTCTGGTCCTAATGCCATTTCTAACTACACATTTAATTTTAAAAGAAAATAACCCTGAAGGCTCTTAGTTATATGATGGACTGGATCCACAGTGGGGATAATGCAGCCATAAACCTCCAAATCTTGGCATACCTGGGGATCTGTATCCCTGGTGACTACCTGTATTATTGTTATCTTTGCCTATCTGGGTTCTGGTCTGTCACTGAAGTCCCACACCATAGTCCATGGTGGAAAAGCAAATGTTAGTCACAGCTTGCCAGCCACATATTCTATGTCCAAATCCAGTAATTGGCTGTAAATACATGGACCAGGAAGAGGCTTTCTGAGTCCATACCCAGAGCAAGTTGTTACAGGTAATTTTCTACAGACAACTAATCAATCTCTTTTTGCAGTTCCTTAGTCCATGTGACAATTCTGTGACTCTTAAGAGGCCTTCCTACTATCTCAAATATACATTAGAACAACTATAAATTTATTGCCTATCTCACTTATTCTTCTTGTAACGTTGGCTTTTACTTTCAGTTAATCTTTTTTTAATTTAAACCGTTGGTGTTTTTTTTTTCAACCAGTCAGTTCCTTGCCTTTTTCATGCCCTTATTTTATTTTGCTTTTTAAAGAGCCGTGATTGCTAATCAACGTTCATTAACTTCTTTCCCTGTGTTTTCATGATGTATTCAGATTCTCACAAGAAAAATGGCTGGCTGTTCAGATTCTGGAGACTAGGAAGCTTTTACATATTCATGGTGATTATTTAGCACTTCTGCTGTTTATCATACAGAGCCTCACTATGATATATTGTGTGAAACATCTGTACATGGAAAAGTGGGGTAATCATACAAGGAATACTTAATCTAAGTATAAAATAAATAAGCAAGCAGTATCTTTACTGTTCGTATTCCAAAAGAACTAAAGGTCTTGAGGTTTCTTTTGTGGGTGGTTTCTCAAATATCCTCAAGTCTTTTTAGCTTCTTGACTGATCCATCCCTCCCTTAGGAGTCTCAAAGAAGTTGCTCTAATACTGACAATTCAAAATGCCTTTTTTTCATCTTTTCTACTTCAGTGTGTAGTTTCCAGCCAAGTCAGTCTCTTACTTGCAGCTAGCAGAAAAATAAAAGCCAGCCTGTCATTTAAAAATGTGTCACAGTCAACACAATTTCTGTGAACCATTGAAGATTTACTGGCAGTATTGCATAAGAAATGCATTAAGCTTTACATTGAACACTGTAGCTGTTCTGAGATCAGGCACTGTTTAGTTACAGCCATATGACAGATACTAAAAAGGAATCATCTACTTCAGCCCTAACAAAACATTCTGAATTATCCCTTTTTAGGGAATCAAAAAACCTTTTACTGAAGTGATTAAAGCCAACATTGGAGATGCACACGCAATGGGACAGAGACCAATCACCTTCCTCCGTCAGGTAAGACTACTATAAAATATTATTATTCATTTTTTATTAGAATGCCTAAAAAGCTGTCTGATATGGGTATTAGTAAAAATGATTCCCTAGATGCAATCAGACTTAAAATAGTTCTTTTGTAAAGAATTCAAAATGTTCTTTTCTGAGCCAAAGTCCTATTGCTTCCTGATTGTCCTCTTTTAACACAGTAGCTTTCCTTAGTTTCCATATCATTCTCCACCCATGCTGTTTCCTGCCACTTCTGTGTTATCAGTCAACACATTCATTACCAATAATGCTCTTCAAGAAAGGAAGTGGTTGTCTTTAAAGAGAAGAGCAAAAGCCTTTCTTCATCTGAGAGTATACTTTGAGACCTGCACGTAGCTGGGTTCAACTACTTGTACTGTGTCTCATTTTGCACATTTTACCTCTGGGCAAGCTAACTAGTAGGTTAACTTTTAGGGACGATTACAACAGAATTCATATTTGTGTATTATTCCTAAAACACAAAAAAGGTTAAAAGGAGTATTATCCTATTTACTGAGCACCCCTCACACCCTCATGTAAAATCCTCCGTGTATAACAATGTAAATTCAGAGAGTTGCAGGGCAAACTGAAGCCTTATCAAACTGAGGGTCCAGGTGATGAGAGTATAAAATCGAGCTGTGCAGCAAACTAGGGAGACCTGAGCTTCTTACAAATTATTCAGATGTATTACAGGTTATTCCAATGTCATTAAATAAAATGGGAAATCCTTTCTCCCCATGACTGTGTGCACACATGGATTAATTCATTGTCATTGTCCCACAAGATGACAACAGCCTATCCATATTACACGATGTAAGCATAAAAATGAGAGAGACTGGAATAAATTAGGCTGATCTCAAGAGAGAGCTCTCAATTCTTTGTGTCTTACATTCCTTCATTAACTTAATTCTGCTGGGTCGTGTTTCCACTTTTACTGTGGAGTGGTTCTATACCACCACTTCTTTTTTTAATTATTTCCCATGAATTCAAATCAGTAAGAACTAGAAGTTATTTTGGGGAAGGATTATTAGAACATGCAACTAGGACTTCAAAATTTGATCCTATTTCTCAGTTCTGCTCCATATTTAAAGTCTTGATTTCTTGTCAATAAAGTGGGCTAGTAATACACAAAGAGTGGAGGACAGAGCTGCTTAGAGGTAACACAGGAATAATTAACTGTGCTTTACTGTGTTTGCACCATGCTTAGCTCACCTGGACGCCAATCTTCACTGTTTGTAATACAAATAGTTAATAATTCTAGAGCTGTTTTTATCAGTATAACTTGGAACCTGATAAGATTTCTTCTCTTCTATGAGCACAACCCTTAAAAAAGAAACAACTGCAAACTCTTCATCAATAACCCGTGTTTCAAATTAGCCACTATTTGTGATCTTCATTTCCAAGGAAAGTTAACATAATATCATCAGCTTAAAATAACCATTGAAAAGTGGCCAATTTACATTTTCTTGGCACTCCAGGTAGTGGCCCTGTGTACATACCCAAACCTGCTGGACAGCCCAAGCTTTCCAGAAGATGCCAAAAAGCGAGCCAGACGGATCTTGCAGGGCTGTGGAGGAAACAGCTTAGGTAAGGCTCTGTTCCAGTTGCTCCTGTTGGTATTAGAAACAACAAAGGTAATTTCAATATCTGCAGCTGATGGGGGCAGGTTTGCAGTGTGACCCATGGGTGGTGACAAACGGTGCAAATTTTTGGTGGGACTTGTGACAGAGGAGAAGGTGAAGGTTATACATCTCTGGAGCCCTCGCTAGGATAACATCTAGGCATAACTCTAAACAGAATGCTGAGATTTTTTGTGCTAGGGAAGTTTCAGAAAGTACTAGTGAGGCTCTGTTCTACTGGTATGGCATCTCTTAATCTGGGGCTCTGTGTCTCGTAAGACTGAGAGATGTTTACCCTCTCCAGATGTTCCTCCTCTGCCAAGGAGTCTGCTGTCCCTGTAATGCTGGTATCAACAAACAGTATATGTCCATCTCAGCTGATGCAGTGCACACTCCTGGATCCTAATTTTGAACCATCAGTTCAAGTATGTTTGTCAGAGGATGTACTGGGCTATCAGAAGCTCAGGTACCAAGGTGATAATCCTCTGCAAAAGGAAAGCTACACTGCTGAAAGATGGTAGTTTTTTTACCTAGCCAAGATAGTTTTAACTGAAGGTGTCAGAGCTCTATTTCTCCAAGGTAAAATAACAACTCCTGAAAGAACTACAGAGCTCTGTTCTTCAACCACTGTTCCTACAAGAGTACACATGTAATATCCACGTAAGTAAGTACAAACTTTGCATACTCAGTAGAAAGGAAATGGAAGAGACAATTTCTTTCTCATCAAGTGACTGTGCTTGTACCTGGCAAATGCCACTGGAATTTCCACTTTGCAGATACTGCTACAGCTGCTGGGTGCAGCAATGAGTCTGGCACACTTACCTTCTTTCAAGTAGGCAAACAGTGACATTTCAGAGGACTTATTACAGTAATTGGCATATTTCTTAATCTTTGTGATTGCAGTGCCTATTTGCCCTGGCATATTTTGAGAGTAGATGCTGTGAAACTTAATAAAATAAACAAAACATAAGCAGTGATTGCATTAGCAGTATTTCAACCTTGGACTATTCCTAACAACACAGCCTAATACAGAATGTATTTTATCTTCACGTTCTTTGTATTGTCTTTTAATGTAGACCATTAAAAATACATTTATCAAAACCAAGAAGTTCCTCTAGCTCAACGAATCTCATTCCTGTCTTACTTTGGAACAATAAATCCACATAGTACTGTTGGCACATAAGTTACTGGGGATACATTTGAGTTTTGATCGAGTTTGTCTTTGTAGTGATTCTCAAAGTCAGGGACATGGAAGGAGTTCTCAGAATGATCAGTCTTGGCCCCTTGGTGCTCCCTTCTCCTTAAGGGCGTGGGACACCACAGCCCCAAGTTGGAGTAAAGTGTAAAGAATTCAGCCTTGCGTAATATTTCAGAAATATGTTCCTTTTTTCAGAAGATCACGCATTTTCCATCGTTTCTGTTAGCTCAGGAGATCCTGAGGAACTAGGCCTGAAACAGTTGCAATATTCAAATAAGATGATAATTCTGGATACACACTGTTAATTTCAGTGGATAAACTGAGGTTCTGTAAGTAACTGGAGTCTAAATGTCTTTTTATCTTGAAATTATTTATGCCAAGAACAGCTATATCTAAATTCCTGACAACTAAAACCATTGTAGACCTTGCTGATGTGCTATACTGGTTTCTGCCCCCTCTCCACTCTCCCTGTCTCCAGTACGGTGTGTCAGCCCCTTCTTTGAGCTCATCAGCCTCTGTCCAGCAACCCAAAACACGCAGTCGGAGGCACGGGGATGTGCAGCTGAATGGAAGTCACCCCTATCATTTTGTTGGTAGTCCAACAACTTACTGCTGTTCTCTTCGTGGCTGAGAAGGAGAAATCGGCTTTCTTGTGAAAAAACAAAGATTAAAAACTGACCTCTCTGTGTAGCTTTAGGTGCTGTGTTTTGTTCAAAACCTTATTTTTCAACAAATTTGTAAATCCAACACAAAGGTGAAATCACTACAAATGGTCAAAACCATTTGAAGTGTAGCACCCACATCTATACCAGCTTATTTAAATGTATTAATTGCAAAGGTAATATGAATGTCTTTTCCTCTGGAAATTAACTAGAATACCCTCACTTCCAATGAACATTCATTTGGCAAAACCCTACTCACAGTTTTGAGTCTCACTACTCCCAGGCCATGTATGAAGGCTCAGATGTGTCCTCAACTTCTCATGTGTCCAAACACTCTGGGATTCTCCTGACACCACTTACTTTGCATGTGGGACAACTGGCATATCTTTCCAGGCATTTGAGACATTCACCCCTCTCCTACATACAAAAATATGTAATATATGCAGCTTTTTGGGTTGGGTTTATTTATTTGCATCCCGCAATGCAAACACACAGATTCTAGTCAAAGCCATCAACTGAGTACAATTAAGTGTAGAAGTACAGAGCAATTAGGTGTTTTGCATATCCTCAGAGTGGTAGGACTCAGCACCCAATGGAGCACAAGACAGACTGATAGCTTAGGTTTGTTCTCCTCCTTTAACAGCATCCTCCCAGCTGTGGTCAAAGACCCGTGCACAGACCAAATATAACTTGAAATACGTGAAAGTAAATGTTTAGGACATCAGGGAACTTCGTGCCCTGAATTACCATTTTGTCCCATGCAATTGTGCAGTACTTGCAAAGGTTCTTTGTCTTTTTAAATTATGCTTTCACAGAAGTCCTACCAGGCAGACTACTAGCAGATAACTGAACGATAAGAGTTAAGTCAGGCACAATTATTCCACTCCACCCAACAAGCAAAGAAGATTCTGCAGCTTCCTGACAGTGTTCTAAAATAGATGTACACTTGTCACTTCTCTGTCCATCAGTCTTAGGCTTCATAGCTTGAATCCACTCCTCACCTTGACCTAGGCTTATTTTTACTCTTTATTTGTTGCACATATTCAGCAGTGATGCACACAGGCATCTAACATCTCATTTTATTTAAGATTATTAGTTGTGTTCTGTAAACTGCACATGAGATTGGGGTGATTCTAGACATTTCTGCTGAAAAGTGGTTGTGGGAGATGCTGTGGGGGAAGGAGAGAAGCAGTTTAGGATTTTTTTGGTTTCAGACTGTGGGAGAAAATGATACATTATTTTCATATTGCAAATAAAACCCTTATATTTGTCATGGAGTAGAAGCTACTTTCCTTTCTATTGCACATACTACCTCTGTTCCTTGTTCCCATTACTTAAATAGGAGTTTGTTTACATTCACAAGTGCTTCCAACATAAAGAAAGCTACTGAAAGATAGTAAAAATGGGATTGCTGTCCCAGTTTGCAAAATAGGCTTGAAATCATGCTTTTTACCAATCCCGTATGTTATTTTTGTACTTTAGTGGTACTTATTGTATTCGTCTAACTCCAAATTAACTCTTTTGCTTTATGAACAAACCAGTTCCCTTTCCTCCTCCATGGAAAAAAAAAGCAAATCCATCGTGGGGATCCATATAAATATGACTCATATGTACAAGCTACTCCATACAATACTAACTCAGGAGTTTCACTAGCAAACAGAAAATTTGATGTACATTGTACTCAGTTCTCATCTCATCCTCTGTTGTCGCAGGATCCTACACTGCCAGTCAAGGTATAAATTGCATCCGTGAAGATGTTGCTTCGTATATTGAAAGAAGAGATGGAGGGGTTCCTGCAGATCCAGATAACATTTATCTCACCACTGGGGCAAGTGATGGCATTTCTGTAAGTGTTAAAAGGAAACCTGTCTCTCCTTGGTACTAACTGTAGCTTATCAGTTACCTCTGGAAATACAGGTCTCTGCTGAACCTCTGGTCTCACAAAGTCCTGTGAGTTTGGTCTGGCAGATCCTGAAGCCACATTCAGTGAATATCCAATACTGTGAACAAACTAGTGAACCCCTGTGTGGATGTCAGGTGCCAGCTAAGAAGCAGGTGCAAAGTCTCTTAATATACATTAAATTGTACCTTTCTGTAAAGGTAGTACAGGTGCCTAAAATTTAGAAGACTCAGAGCATTCAGACTAAATAATTGTTTTTGAGGACAATAAGGTTGTCCTCAGTGGTTAAGATACATAAAGACTGGAGATTAGAGGTGTCAAGCAGTGGCAGAGGGAAGAGGGAATGTCCTCAGAGGGGAGAAGTCTCAGCAGCTCGTCTTCCAAATAAACTCTGCTAGTTCAGATCAATGCCAGTGAAATCCCGAAGATCGATTTCTGTTTGCGTATTTCAGTTTGTTTGAGAAACACTTCGGGTTTTGGGTTCGACCAAGGTTCAAACATGGTCCTTAGTTAAGACAGGAATGCCAGTCTCCATCAGATTGCTCCTTTACACAGACACATTCCCTGATACTGCAGCAGCAGCTCTTGGCTTTTACGAAGGCAGCCTTTGACAGTGTGTTGGTGAAGGTGGCTTTTTAAGGGCCATCTAGTGGCTGAGCTCAGAATGACAACGATCCGGCAGGAACAGCTCTCCAGAGGTCTGCAGTCATTTGGCTTTCCAGAGTTTCTGACACTGGCAGCTGGCGAGGAACGGCAGCGCAGCACATCTAATCTGCACCATGCTGATTTGATTTCACCACTGATGTAAAGTCAGCGCTACAACGAGTCTCATTATTTGGCCCTTCCAAAGATAAAACCACTATTGTCTCACACCTCAGGGGAGAGAGGGTGCTGAGGAGTTTTTAAATATGCATTTGGTCCTGATTATATGTTTTGGATGCTTGGTATTTTTAAACTAGTGGTGGGTACAAAATTATGTTGATTATAAATCATTAGCTTAGCAGCTGAGTATGTGATGAGAGGCACAGAACAGCAGACTTTGTACCAGAACCACCAAGAAACTAAAGGATACTGCTCCTGAGAGAAAAGATATTTTTGGGTTTAGATGCCAATTACATGCTGATAAGGATGCTTGCTTTGATTGCACCTGTACTTCAGAGTTCTCCCTTGGTTATAAAGGCAAGAAATCTGTTTCCTGCCCCTCGTGCACTGTTTTATTTAATTCACATGTAAAAAGCCTCCACATCACGCAGCCATTGGGCACAAGGAAATTGTCTGGACCGACCTTCGCACAAACAGTATCTTTTTGTCTTTATCTTCTGGGCATAAACTATATATGATTTTATTTCCATCCCAACACATGCAGACTTTTGGTCTGTTCTGTTACTTGAAAATGAAAACATAATTGCTGCTAATGTAAAACAGGTTTCTCTGTTCCAGGGGAGAATATGCACAGGCCCCAGTTCTAATTTCTGGTTTTATTTATTGGTCTCTTGTGGCTAATGAGATAAAATGAATGGAAGGCAATGAGCAAGAACTAGCTAAAACTTCTTTGCTCACAACAGGGCACAACAGAAAAATCATGATCTTGATATTTCTGTTGCGAACTTGCCCTCCAGCCTTGTGCTCAAAATGTTTCTCCTAAATTCTGCAGTTGATCAGGCATGATCTTTGGAAGCTATGTCATGAGAAGATTCCGTTAAGCTTAGACCATCCTCACTCGGCCAGTAACAACCTGAAATAAATAATTCTCTTTGTCTATCTCCTTCTAGGACAGAAATCCACCTTAACTCTATAGACTTTTTTAGGAAGGAAGTTTAGTAACTTTTTCAGAGTATATTATTAATTCTGGTGTGTGACCTTTTTTTTTTTTTTTTTTTTTTTAATTCCTTCTTTTTCCCCAGGCAATTTTAACACTCCTGACCTCACGGGGGGGCAACGNATTGTGTGTTTGGTGTGTTCCTTTTTTTTTTTTTTTTTTTTTTTTTAATTCCTACTTTTTCCCCAGGCAATTTTAAAGATCCTGATCTCAGGAGGTGGCAAATCCCGAACAGGAGTGATGATTCCTATACCCCAGTATCCCTTATATTCAGCAGCCATCTCTGAACTGGATGCTATCCAGGTGAACTACTATTTGGATGAAGAGAATTGCTGGGCTCTAAATGTCAATGAACTTCGCCGTGCCTTGAATGAAGCTAAAGCATATTGCAATCCAAAAGTCCTCTGCATTATCAACCCTGGAAATCCCACAGGTCTGCAGGAATTTTGTTTAGTGAATGGGTTTATGGGTTTTAAGACCTTTTTTTTCTTTACTTTTTCATTCATTTGACATTGCAGGCAAATCCTAAGTACATATCAAATATGTAAAGCTGAATTCCAGAGATCAGTGCTCTAAGTAGGACAGTATGTTTTACTTTTAGAAACATATTTTCAGTATCATGGAACTCCAGAAAGGAAGGAGCAGTTTCACTTCACTGGATCCCATTTGAAGCCACTGAAGCTTTCCAGACTTGTGGAATGACTTTCAGTCACTTTTGGTCTCTGTGAAAGATCTTGCCTCTGGCATGGCCTGTAGCCTCTTGCTTCTGAGAGCCTCTGACTGTAAAAACTCAGAACTCAGTGGCAAGCACTGCCTCCCTCAGAATTTAGCTGTTTGAGTAGTTGAGGTTGATTGGTAAGAAACTAGCTCCCACCTGACCATCGTGCATGTGAGCATTTACAATGATTAGCTGTACGCAGAGTACTCTCAATAAGTCATTGATCGATTGCTGTAGCTCACACTTCCTGTGCTTGAGATGGACTAAGTTACCTTGTACCATAATTCTTCCGAAAATGCTCCTTAATTTCATACTTAGTGAACTGAATTCTAAAGTTCAATGGCACTTTTCTGAGGAAGAGGGATATCTTCTTGAAAAGTTGGTAATCTAAGTAAGTCTGGGTGAAAAGATTTGTATGTGTACACTCCACTAACTTTCTTCTTGCTTTAAAAATCAAACTATAGGACAGGTGCAAAACAGAAAGTGCATTGAAGATGTGATACACTTTGCTTGGGAAGAGAAACTTTTTCTTCTGGCTGATGAGGTAATGGAATAATCTGTTCTCTCAAAAGCACAGCTAAGCGTACTCATATGAGGTTTAATTTTGTTCCACGTGTGGTATTGGTATTTTTTAAGTACAGGGAACAGACTCTCTGTTATCATATTAAGACATGAACAGACGTGCAAGATTCTTAATATCAAAGGATCAATACAACAGGTGGTTTGATCTGGGTTTGAACTAGAGAGAAAGTGTAGGGGACACAAGGAAGAACTTTGCTGGAACAGACCTAAAAACCTATGTGGTGTTCAGACCACTTCAAATGGCAGAAACAGAACAAAAATCAATTTAAACATACAAGTAAAGGTTAAATCATACAAAGAAGCTCACTGTTCTTCCAAAGGCCCAGCCTTTAAGTGTGGTCACATCAGATAGAAAGTATCATTACAGTAACTGTTACTTAACAAAGAACCTTGTGTCTTGTAACGGCTTTTAAGTTTTGAGTGCAAGCACTGTTTCTTCAGTTCAGATCTGCCTCTCTAAAAGGCCGTGTTTTATCCTTAGTTGGGGAACAGAGCACATTAATATCTTCTGACTGTTCAGGTCTACCAGGACAATGTGTACTCTGAAGGATGCCAGTTTCATTCTTTCAAAAAGATTCTGTATGAGATGGGACCCGAGTACTATAACAATGTTGAGCTGGCCTCTTTTCACTCCACCTCTAAGGGATACATGGGCGAGTAAGTCTGATTTAGTTTTTTTTTTATTTCATCTCCCTCATTAATCTGGTTGGACAGCCCTTTTATGTTACTGACCTGAAGGTAATCCACCGTAATTAATCCTCTATTAATTTTAACTAAAGACTATTAAGAAAAGAAAAACAAGCACAGAGTAATGGATTAAGTCCGTGGTTTTCAAAGTACCAAATAATAAGCATATTTATTTCAGACATCTAATGCCTCAGTCCCACAAAGGTGAAATCCTACAGTCCCAATCTGGACCTGTGATAAAGGAAAATTGGCCTCCAACATTCATGGGAACAGCTCAATAATCACTGGGAGGTTTGATACTACAAATGTTTGGGTTTGGTTGTTTTGGGGAGGAGGAGATGGAAGAAAAAGAATTTTTTGATTAAATGTATGCTGCTACGGCCAGATGCTCTCGTTCTGAAGATTAAAGATCCATGTTAATTGTTAACTTACCTAACAGGGAAGCTGCATGTCCACCTTTACCTCTGTATGGGGTATTAGGACTTAATGCCATGTAGCTCCATCTGAAACCATTATCAGTGTAGCAGCTGTTTCAACAAGCTCTATGTTACCTGTTGTAAGATCTCATTAATTGTCTTTCCACTTCTGCAGTCATTTTCATTGCTTTTGTGGTATTTATACACTTGAGGTTAACCGGTCTCTTCTGTTCACTTTATCACAGATGTGGCTACAGAGGAGGTTACATGGAGGTCATTAACTTGCACCCAGAAATTAAAGGACAGCTCGTTAAGCTGCTTTCTGTTCGCCTTTGTCCTCCAGTCTCAGGACAAGCAGCCATGGATATTGTGGTGAATCCTCCAGTACCTGGAGAAGAATCTTATGCACAGTTCATAAAGGTGAGCAATAACATGCTTGTTCTTTTGTGCATTTCCCAAACCTATCCTAAGTACTGGGAACTCAAATTATGCATAGAGATCAGTCTTCTTTCCTTTCTCCTTGGACAATTCTTTATTAACACCAATATACAGAACTGTGGAGTATATTCAAAATTAACTTAGTATGACATTTAAAAATACTAGGAAGGCATTATCAAATCAGCTTTCTTGCTGATAAATCCAACTTTTTTCCTGTGTTTAATATGACAAAGGGTTTACTAAATAGGATTTGCTGTTACTAAAATCTTATCAGGAATGTAAGTTTAAATAAAGTTATAAAATCAATCTTTTTCTGAAATATCCAGTGCCTCTATATACAGAGCAACATGACAATCTATATTGAAGTATACATACAGTTTCTCACTTGTAAAAATGAAGCTGACTCTGGCTTAAGATATTACATTATCAAGTCAAATCAAAGGTTCAACTAATGTGGTCTCTAAAAATAGCCAAGAGTGGATGCTGAGAAAGAAGACTGTGAGAAGAGGTCACACAGATAGAGACTTCTACAGGTTATTGTCTGACTACAACACTGTAATTGTATCCTGCTAAAGCCTTTTCACACTGCTGTTTTTAAGAGCAGAACTGGAATTCGGAATATGGTTTGCTCCAACAGCTCAGCAAAGCCCTACCAGTGTTTCATTTGGGGAAGGCCTTTTGAAACATCCCAGTTTCTCCTGGTGTTTTTATTGCTACTTCAAATGTGTCCAACTGAACACCTTCCTTTAAACAGGAGAAGGAATCTGTTTTGAACAATCTTGCCAAAAAAGCCAAACTAACAGAAGACATGTTTAACAAGATCCCAGGAGTTCACTGCAATCCCCTTCAAGGAGCTATGTATGCTTTCCCACGGATCTTTATTCCTTCCAAAGCCATTGAGGAAGCAAAGGTCAGTCAGTCGTTCTTACCCCAATCCATTTTAACCTCCTCTCACCTGTGCCTGCCACTTCTAAAGATGAACTGTGATTCCAGAGGTGGAGTACAAAAGCAGTATTTCCTGGGCTGTGTATGATCTTAAATATCACATGACCTTTATTTGAAGAGAGGAAAACAAACCAGACAATTTCATCACAGTGCTAAGGCTCCCAGGCTGAGACTGCCCCCAAGGATGTTGGCGTTTACGTCACACAAGCAGCTGGCCCTGTGCAGCTCCAGGTTGCTGCCCGTGCCTGGCGTGGGGAGGCCAGCACGTGTGAGTGGCAGTGCGCTACTGACCCTGCAAGGGAAGCCCCATTCCGCGGGATTGGGAAAGAGGGCTGGAGGTTTCCTTACAAATTTCACCTTTTTGCCTTTGGGACAGGAACCTATATTTATAAATGATAAGTCTTTCTGCTCCTAAGTAGAGCTCTGAAACTTAATTTGTAATATTCATTTTGTAAAGGGAATTTTATTAGCACAGCTGAGAACAAAAATAGGGCTGTTTTTCAGTTGCTTATTTGATTAGGAATATAACCTGTATATATTTAAGAACTTTTCATAGTTATTAATCAGGGGACTTCCTAGGCAGCAGATTATTCAGGGGGGAAAAAATAGTAACTGCCAACAGAACTGGAACACACAGTTCTCAAATTAATTTAATCTTATCAAATGTCAGTGCCTTAGATTTTTCCAAGTACAACTTTGAGACTTTTGACAAAAAGTTACAAGCAAGTCAAGGAGAATAACAAAATTACCTAAACCCTTTCTTTTGAAGTGAGTTTTTGTGTAGGTTATTCAGCCCTGTTCCTCCTTGAAGTAGTTATTTAATTCAGTGTGAACTGCCCCATTAGCAATTGTTCCTCATCCTCTTTAGTAAATTGAATAAGAAACTAATAATGTAAGATAAGGGTTCAGGAAAAAAAAAAAAGCAATCATGAAATTCTATATATTGGGAACATTTTTACTTCAATAATTCTAAGGCATCCATTCCCTTAGGCTCATAAAATGGCACCTGATATGTTCTATTGCATGAAACTTCTGGAAGAGACTGGAATATGTGTTGTACCTGGAAGTGGATTTGGCCAGAGAGAAGGAACTTACCATTTCAGGTACAGTTTCTGTTTGTTTAAAAGCAAATTAGCAGTAATAAGCAAAGTATCATCTCAGTTCTTTCTCTTCTGATTAAATACGAGGATTTTTATTTCAGTTTATGTTGTCTCAGTTTCTACTGGACAGTTTCTGTGGACTGACAGCAAGGTCAAAGACCTGGTCTACTAGATGAGCTATTTAAGTTTTTATGATGTTTTCACAGCTTGCTGACATAATTATATTCTGTTATGTCATTGCTGGCATAAATATATTCTTCTGAAAATATATTCATAATTACATTATATAAAAACACACAGTGGCATTTGAATGCGTTCTCCAGGAATACAAACAGTAGTAACAGTTTAGACTTTAATCTTAAACTATTACCATGGAATTACAAAAATTGCCCTGCATTCTTTTGGGGGGAGGACGGGGTTAATCGGTGTTTCCATATGGAGAAACTGCATGAAAAATGCAGTATCTTACCTATAAATCTGCTCCTTAAACACTCGGTATAACTTTCTTACTAAAACAAGATGTTGAACTAAATAATCTAATACCAAAACTGTGTTGCTTTTGCTGCCAATAAACAGAACTTTGCTCCAGCCGAGCCACTGATAGCTAGAATTTATCACAGAATTTAGTCTTCTTCAGTCTGAAGCAACACAACAGAGGGTATCTTTAGCCTTGACAGTTCTGCAACCCAGCCAGCTGGGTTAGATCCCTGGGTACACAGAGCTCCAGGAAAAACCCGGAGAGACCATTCCTGCAGCAGGGTGGGAAAACCATTGTGTTCTGTGGGTCTCGCGTACAGCCTGGCGTACACAGCCCATGGCATTTTCAGAGTATGCAGAAGAAGGGAAAAAGGGACTAAAACCTGCAGAGTGGGATGTTGCATTGTTTTAATGCTTCTGAACTCAGTTTTCAATTAAAGAAGAAATGTACATTTACTCATTTCTGACAGCTCTTAAATCTCAAAAAACTGGGTGTAATTTGGCATAACTGCCCAACAGTGGAAACTGATTTGCTGTTATTTCTTACTGATAACCTTCTGCACCACTCAGCAGAAAATAACAGTTCTTGAATTCCTATATTCTAACCAATAGAAACAAATGGCTCTAGTTTAATAATATAGTTCAATTAAAGTAAAAATGCAGAAAATGAGAGAATCACATCAAACTTAACATGTTACATGCTGTGCTTTGAGATTAATCAAGATCTGTGCAAAGATCACAGTTTAGTTGGTTCTGAAGATAATGAGGGTTCGTTTTTTTATTTCTTTAAATATTATTTTTCAGAATGACCATTCTTCCTCCAGTAGAGAAGCTGAAGATCCTACTGGAGAAAGTGAAAGACTTCCACATAAAGTTTCTTGAAAAATATGCATGAAACTACTGTGGCTTTTCCCCCTCATCCCCTCCCCTTCAAGGCAAATGCAGACAATGAACAATGATGTGCTGAGAATGTGCTGTTTATCTAATTTAACTAAATTCAAAATAGATAGAACCAGACTCAGATACTGCTGCAACTTACTGGACTATTAAAGTTATGTCTGGTATAGAAGACATTGTTACACCAACTCTTTTTTTAGGAGAAGGGGAAGAATGTGAAGAAAGCGGTGAAAAGAAAGTCAGTAAATGTTTTTGTGCCTTGACTGGAAGTTACATTTGTGAACTTTTGACTCAATAGGTTGGGGAAGGGAATTGCTCATTAAAATTACTACTGTCATGTGGGCTTTTTTACAAAACAGAAATGCCAGGTTTAATTGTTTAGATAGGAACATGTTTCCCATCTCAAAATTCTACTAAATGAAAATCCAAATTCCTACATTATAGGTATTGCTTTGTTTAATTTTTTGTTGGTTTTGTTGTTAAGTGTGAAGTGTTCTCCAAACCTGATTAAGCATGTAGGGACTGCATGCTTTTTTGAAAAAATCTTCAGCAGATGTGTGCAGATGTCTTTGAAATTCTGCTAAAAAGAAATCCTGCCATCCCAGCAAAGTTGGAATGGAAGATACAGTTTTGATCAGAGGAGCAAACATGGTGTCTGCTTGGACCATATTTTTATGAAACTGAAACATAACAAGGAATACAATCTTCTTCTTCCTGTGCTATTCAACACACGATCCCAGCATACGAACACTGAATACTTCCTGCCATAACAACTCCAGGAGTCTCCTGTTAACTTTACTCCATCTTTTATACACGTGGAGCAGAGCAAGTTACTGTCTCGAAGCAGATGTGAGTACAGTCAATCCTTTCAAGTAGGGTAAAACACAACCCTTTCAGAACTGCTCTGTCTCAAGGGAACATTTGTTTGGAAACATCACACAGCCCCTCTAGCTGGCCAAACTCCAGCTGGAACTGGAAACGACTGGCATGTTGTCACCGGGAGAAATGGTGGGGCTGATTTCTAGTGAAGGAAAAGGTATTTAAAGGAAAATGTCTTGCACCAAGCATAAAGATAATGATAGTACAGCTGACACTTCAATCTTCCACGGTCCTACTGCTGGCTGAACGATCCTGAGTGCTTCTCAAAGCCCAGCTAAACAAGGTGGCTATCTAGGAGTACAGCTGAGTAACTCCACTAATCTCTGCCAGCTTCCCTGCAAAACAAAGGACAGCTTCTGTTTCTCTAGAGCTGGAAGCTGGACACCTTCTGCTAGCTCTGATAAAGGGCTAAAGGAACAGAGCTTTCAGTATTCAGATGTGAAAGCATTACAGAGTTTATTCATTAAGAATATCACATTCAATCTAGTCATTAATTTTAAGTTATTATTTAGAAGTAAACTCATTTTAATGTCTACTGGCACTTTGTAAGGCTGCTGTTGTAGCTGGTTCAACACCCTGTGCTGATCCAGGTTACTAAAGCCAAGGGCTAGAGAAACACCATCCAGATAAACCTGTGCCAGTTTATCATGTGAGGAAGACGAGATGTTGTTGCCAATAACTGTCCTTGCCACAGCAGCCCCAGTCTATGACCCAGCATTAGCAGTGGGTGAGCTGCTCACAATTCCTTACTGAGGCCTGGGAGAAGAATTTATTCTCAATCACCTGCCAGGGATCACAGGTTATGGATGAAAATGGCACGGCTGCTACACAAAGCTGCTGTGGAGGATTGGAGAAAAACAATTACACTTTTCTCCTCAGAGAAATGCACTTCTGGGAGGACAGCACACTGAGAACACTTACGCTGCTACTGTCCATTGAAAAATACAACCTGTCAGCACTCTTCACTTGGCATCCTTAATATGCACTAAAAAAAACAAACCCAGAGAGCAAAACCATGGTAGGAGGTCAGAATAATGATGTATAAAAATAAGACAAACAGCACTTTCCTCCTCTAGGAATGTGTCCAAATCAGATCTGGCTTTGGACTCTTAACACAGTGTAGATGGAAACTAAGATCTAACAATGGGAGTTAGAATATTTTTTATATTTTTGTAACTACAGCTTTTTCATGGGGTAGTATTTGTAATCTAATAAGTAGATTTTATATTTGCCTTGCATTTGCACCTGATACTTCTGGAAAAAAATGTAAATATTTACAAGTTTATAATGATAATTTACAGGTGTGAAAGGCTTTTTGTTTCAAGTCGGGACAGCAATTCTTACACTTTTAAATCAAAATATAATGGCATAAACTGAGTTTTTTCTAAACATTCTATTATGGTGCCTTTTATGTTTCTGACATTATAAGGGATAACAATTTGTTCTTGATGCATCTCATATGGAAGGGTGGTAATTTCTATTGTCCATCCACAATATTTGTATGTATTGTGATAAGGTTAATGTGCATTTTTGTGGAACAATCATGTAAACTTAAGAGAAAGAGGCTTATTTTCCATGTCTTTGAAATATTTCATTAATAACAGACAATCCTTCCTTTCAAATGCATGCTTCTAGGTTTGATCTTCCTCCAGGTGCTCCTTATAACAGTACGTCAGATGTATGAGACTTCCAAATAATAAAGCACATGTTAATAAAATGGTAATACTTCTCCATTTCCTGTGTCACTGGAGCTGGATTGCACTATGACACATTTAAGCCCATGTTCAAACCAGTGTAGATTTGTTTTCTTAGTACCCATGTACCAGATTTAGTACCCACGTACCAGATCATTAATTTCTGCATCACTCCAGGTTATGGACTTGAAATTTGTCCAGTTTATTAGCACAAAACTATTCCCTACCAGCGCAGAACTGTAAATAGAGATGGTCTTAGAGAAGTTTATGCTCTTAATTAATCCTATAATGTAAGGAATTGTAACCAGGAGTTAAGCAAGCCAGACTTCTTCCCTCACAGAGAGGATCAGCCAGTCAGCTGAGGCTGATCAACTGTGTCCTGAAAGCTTTGGCGAGGGGTTTGTTTGGTGTTGTCAGTTCCCTTTTTAAAAAGCTTCTTATATGGCTTGTAGGAGATTAAACTTACAGAGCAACACTATCTTGTCTTTTTGCAAGATAGTGCAAAACATGTCCGATTTGACACCTCAAAATTACTTTAGTGGTATTTGTTTGGTAATTTCAAAGAAAACAAAATTTAGGGAAAGGGAAACTAGTTCTGCTTCCCTAAACATATATGCATATGCCACAGCCACCAAAAGCAGGACATTCTCTTCTTTATATCAGGATTTTGAGTGTTTTCTGAAACAGAAACACTTACCTGCTGGGAGGGGTTTTTGGGGGAGGGTGTGGGAAGGGGAGTATGTTTTTTGTTTTACAAACAACAACATGGTCTGATATAAAATGCTTATATTATGAATTGTCAACGAGATTTTTTACAGCTTTTTTTGAGTGACATAGCCTGTCCCATCTGGCTCAGGCGATGTGCCAGATGCATATGATACAGAAAAAGTTCTTCAGAGAGCTTGCAGCATCAGTATACACCATGTGAAAACCACTAGTGCTTTAAAACACTATGTAAGTGCTTTTCTATCAAAAAAAAAAAGTTCCTTGGTCAAATTTATTCTAAACCCAAGATACTCATACCCCTGGTATTATTTTTTTATTTGGATACATGAAAGATAATAGGTTTCTTCAAGGAATTCTACTTTTAACAATAGGGATTTGAATATTTTTATATATTTAGTATTTGGTGTAGCCACATCTTTCTGATGTTCCATGTTATTACATGTTATTAATTCCTATCTTCACTTGATCAGAATTTGCACAAGCTCTAACCATTTGCATTGGACAGAGCAGGTTATTCTCTTTCCTAGCTTTGAAGCTCTACATGTTCTGCACACTGAACAGCAGTAAAGCAGCTAAACCCAAACCCGAGCCCTAAACAGGGCCTTTCCTATCGAGCACAGAGGCTTCCCAGCACCTGGGGAAGCCCTGGCAGCACAAGCACCGCCTGCCCCAGGCTCGGGCAGCCCGGCCCCGGTGACAGTCCCCGGGGATGGAAAGGCTCACCTGCTCCAGCGCAGCTCCTGTGTGCCCGGGCCGCAGCGGCTGCTCCGAACAGGGAACAAAATAGCGCAATTCATTTGTGCCACCAGGGCCGAGTGTGCGTGTGTGTACACACGTGTGAGCCTGCCCAGCTCCTGCCTGGGCATAAGGATCACAAAATCATAGAATCACAGAATGCTGAGGGGTTAGAATGGACCTTAAAAATCAGCTTGTCCCAACCCCCCCGCCACGGGCAGGGACAGCTCCCACAAGGTCAGGCTGCTCAAGGCCTTATCCAGCCTGGCCTTGAGCACTGCCAGGGTTGTGGCATCCACAACCTCCCTGGGTACCAGTATCTCACCACCCTCACAGTGAAAAAGTTCTCTCTATTATCTAACCTCAGTTTTCCCCCTTTCAATTTGTAGACATTTCTCCTTGTCCTGTCACGACAAATGCCGACTGTGTGCCCCTCTGGCCACGCCTGAGGCAGCTCCGAGACGGGGCGCCCCCAGGTCCCCCTCCCCTCGCACCCCTCCCTCCCTTCTGACAGAGCCCGGGGTCTCTGGAGTTCGCTCGTCCCCCTCCCCGGCGGGTCCCGGGCCGCCCCCTGCCCGCCCCGAGGGTGTGTCCGGCCGGCCCCGCTGTGGGCTCGGCTTCGGGCTCGGCTCGGGCCGGGTGTTGGCCATGGCCCCGGGGAAGGCCCCGTGCCGGCGGCGCAGCAGCGACTCGGGCGTGGAGCCGGACCGCGGGGCGCTGCCCCGGGACAGGGACCAGCGCACCGCGCTCTCCCAGAAGAAGAGGGACCAGCGCATCGCGCTCTTCCTCAGCGACTTCGACCAGCAGGGTAGGGCCGGGGCTGCCCGGGGTGGGTGGGTGGAGGGAACGGCGGCTCCGGGCCGGCAGAGCCCTGGGCCGGGGTCGCGCCCTCGGGGTCGGTCGTCCGCCGAGGGGTTGGCTGCTGATGGAGGCTTCAGGCGCTCCGACTCCCGGCTCGGATTTCTCCGGATAAAACGCTTTTTAAACTTTCTTTTGTAGCGCTGTCTTGCAGTGGTTATACGTGGAAACATGTAATACGCATTTGCAGTAAAAGCCTGTTTTGTTTTAAAGCCAAGGAGCACATCCAGGAGATGAAGAAAGAACTCGATTCGCTTTTGCAGACGGCGGAGAAGGCGTTTGCGGTGGAGCTGCTGACGATGCCGGCTGCTGTCAGGAAGATGAAAAGGAAAGAGGTGCTCGGTGAGTGTGCTTGGGGCTACGGGAGAAAACCTGGGAACTTGGTGGCTTTCATGGAAAGGTTTGCTTTGTCTGCTCAGTACTTTAAACAGATCAGCAGTTCTGTTACCCTGCAGATGCTTGCTGACCACTCTTACTCAAGAAGACTGATCTGTGTAACACAGGGTATAGAATTAGTAGGTGACTCGTCTGGAGTTTACTGTTATGTGTGCACTTAAGTAATCTTATTTGAAGTCTGAAGAGACAAGGAGTAATTACAAACCTAGAGTTTTCTGGGTGTAAAAACAAGCATTTTTGTTCATCTGAATCTGTTCATCTTTAGCCACAGATATTATTTTGCCTTTGTCAATTTGAACTCTCCTGAGCCTTTCTCATCTAGTCATTTACCTGTGATGATGAGCAAACAGGTTTAATTTTAGCTCCCACTGATGCAGAGGTTTAAGATGTGTACACTCAGCATCAGATGTATATTCTGGTGAGAACTAATGTTTTTGGAATCGACGTTGCAGCTGGAAATTGTAGGGGCCACACAGAGATAAAACCTGAAACTCTTGAAGAACTTGAGTTTACTGTACATCTGAGTATGTATTTTGGTGTCCTTCTCGAGAAACTTCTGCCTAAGAGCCTTAGCTGCAGTGCAGTGTGTGCGTGTGGTGGTTCTTCGAATTCAGGGGATACCCTGTGTGACTGCACTTGGGATTCTTTCAATGATTAAACACTGAAATGGCCTTAGATTTTCATTGTGGTTTTGTAGGAGTGACTGTCCTACAAGACTGGAATCTTGTTCAAATGCAACACATATGTTGACCTAAGGTTACCTATTTAACCACTGTAATCCTGTATTACTTGTTCAGCTTCTGAGCCCATAAGATAAGAATCTGAAGATAAAAATTATGCAAGTAATAGTATCTAAATAAGTTATAATTTCTTGAGTGACAGATTTGCAAGGACGGGAGGAAGTGGCTCTTGCTGCTGCAGTGGTAAGTGTGCGTTTTCAAATTTTATCAGAGTTTGCAGAATAGAATTCTTCTCTCCCTGCTGTAAATACTTCAGACAAATGATTTTGTTTGGCTGTGTGTTTAAATAGAAGATGGTATGAAAAGACTAGATAGCCAGCCATGGTGCAGTTATGAACATTACCTAAAGTTTTTGGGTCATCTGCTGGCAGAAATTCAGATGTTTCCCAAAAAATAAACTGGCGTTTAGCCAATCCCACTTCCTGTCAGTTGCTTTCATGCCCTTTTAGTTCACTGCCTTTTGTAACAAAATATGCATCTACTGGGAAAAATCTGATGACCTTCCCCTGTTGGATAAACATTTTTTGTTAGACTGACTGCTGTCTAGAAGACATGCCGGATCCCAAACTGGTGAGGACCAACAGCAAAAAAGGCAAGTCAGTTCATTAATATATAGCCTGTGGTTCTTACATTTGCTTTTTTTAAAATGGGTTTGAACTGAGCATTTGTAAAATGAATGTTAAGCCTGAAGAATGCAAGAGGGAAAAGTGCATAACAGACCTCCCCAGCATTCAGTGTGGAGGATTATGAACTATGCTACTGTAGAGGTACTTTAAAGTATGAGGTAAGAGTTTCTAGCCTTTGTATTTATCAGGGGAAATGGTGAGAAGAGACAGATTTAAGGCTTTATAGTATAGCAGGAGAACTAGGTAAGTCACCCTTCTTTTCTTAGGTTCCCCTTGACATTCTGTCCACTGAGCTTCATAAGAAAAATACAATTTTTCTTCATACCCCAAAATATGCAATAAGGAGGACACTACCACTGGGTGGTAATTCTGTTTTGTCTGGGGGCTGAGGGATTATCTGGGGTCTTTTAACTGTCCTGTGTGTCCCAGTGTCTGTGATGAACACACGTAGTTTGCTTTGACCTGTGTCCCAGGTGAATGACACTGGGTAGCAGAAGGGGTCCATAGTTCTCAGGGGGAAATAGGCTTCAAACACAAGGATGAAGTGGTGTTTTGTGCTCTTCATGAGATCTTTATTTTCCTTGTCTTGCTAATACCTTTCTAGTTAAGGTAACTACAATTGTTGAATATGAAGATTCCAAGCATAGTTCTGCAAAGAAAATAACGAAAAAAGTAAGTTTATCCTGGTTTTATTCAAAAAACATAAGGGCTTAATCAGTTCTGACCTGCCATGAACCCTGCTGGATCAGTGACCAGGCAGGCCAGTGCTCTGCTGTCTGTTGGAAAAGTCAGTTGTTTTAAATTTAATGTATTTGAAGTTAAGCAAGGCTAAACAGTAAATTACTTTCATAATGAAGTATGGTATCTGCACTTCTAGTGACTAATTCACACAGGCATGCAAGTACTGGTATGGTCATTCCCTCTTGACTTGCCAGTAAGTCTTGATGGTTTGAGGAACCATTTTTTGTTGAAACATTTTTTAAATCAACCTCATTTTTTAATCCATGCTTTTCTATAACTGGGTTGTGCACTGTTGTCTCTAAACCAAATCAAGTGTTTTAGTTTTACCACCTCAGTCTGTCTGTGCAGTGTAGCTCCTCAGCCAGACACTGATGCAGCAAGATGACAACAAATACAAAAAAGATTTTGTGCAGTTACAGACTTTTACTGTAAAAGGGCTTAAAAGTTGGAAGGGTGTATATTAGACAGGTGGTTGGTTGTACAGAACTTCAGTAGGAATAAATGTTTTGGCATTATGAAACTTCTTTTAGAATGTATATTTGGCATTACATATATATATGTAAAAGGAAGCACTGTGGGACTTAACTACCCTGTTTCAACAGGGAGTTTTTAAAGTATTGTTTCCTGCAAGTATCTATAATTTTGCTTTCAAATGCCACCTTCTTTAATTGCAGTCTTGTATACAAATTTTCAGATTTCCAAAACCAGGTCACTGGTTTCATTGGCCTCTGGTTTAAGTGGCAAACTGAACTCTCTTTCTAGGTAAGACTGACCTTTGGTAGCTCATTTAACTCACCTGAATTTGTGAGCGCTCAACACAATTATTTTCATACAAAGGAGCTGAGATCTGAGCCCACAGGGAATACATCTGATAAGGATTCCTCCATAACCTGTCTGAGATGCACTGTGGTGATGTGAACCTGAACAAAAAAGTACCTGTAGCTGATGAAGGCATGTGTGGGACTGAATGGTGCACAGTTCTGAAGTTAAGGGATCAGAATGGATTCCCAAATAATACTAATGGAAGAGAGCCTGTAAGGAAAGCATTTTTGCTTTGCCAGTGCTACTGAATTGTTCTGTAATAAACACTTAACTCAGGTATTGCAGCCCTCCCTTGCTAGTAACAGAAATTATTATTTTGTACTTGTATGGTTTTAGGTCCCGCTATGTCATGTTTACTTCAGGAGGGCTTTTTCACATGTGTTTTTCACACTAGATCCCTGCCATGGGGCACTTCAGTGTTATCTAATCCACTGTCTGTCTACCTTCATCCTAGCTAAAACTCTACATTAGAAATAGATGAGGAGGAAATAAATAAAAATAATAAACCAACAAAATAAACCCCCCAACAAAACACAGCTCAAATAACTACTTTTAGTGTCTGTTTACTCTTCTGCTATTGTGGCTTGCAGAAGGATGTTAAGTCTCTTTCTTTTCACTGCAGTGCCACAAATCTCAAAGCCACTCCAAAGGGAGCTAAAAGGTAAGGGGTTTTCAGCTTGTTCTTAAGAATTAATTTTGTTCAATACCAAGACATGATATACCTATATTATTATCAATCTAGATATTAATCGTCACTGTAAATGTAACAGATCTTTGTGGTCTGCCACTAAATGTGATCCAGTGGGGATGGGAACGAGTTCCACCTCCTGCTTTGGGTGTGGGTGTTAACTTACATTCTCATGGAGGTACAGGATTTGATGTCCTAACTAACTCAGTTTAAAAAAAATGTGTTTAGAGTATAAATTCTATTCTCACTCACTATTCACAGGCTTACATCTCAAACTTGTTCTCAGAACCCAACCTTGATTAAAATGTCACCGATACTGCTCTGTTAAAAGAAAAATAAACCAATCCCCACAAACCCCCCGACCAAATACACTGATAATCAGTTCTTTGCATCTTGAATAGTCAATATTTTCAGTTAATATCATTCCTCATACACTGCAGAGTTTGGTTTTGGCACAAACTGAAGTGAGGGGGTGAATAACTTAAATGGGTCCTGAAACCAGTAAGTGGTTCAGTTTCACCTTGGCCTGCTATAAATGTCAGAGGCTTGTTTCCATGCAGAACACACCCAAATCTTACATCTTTAAAGCAGAATAAGAGCAACTGTATAATGAAAGTTTAGGAATTCTGCATGGCATAAGGCATGCCCTGTGCCTCTGAGAGGTAGCAGCTTTGATATTTACTGGTATCTCCCTCTTTAGTAGAGAAATACAGTACATGTCTTATCTTAAGCCCTGAGGCATGAAGTTTCCTCTTCCCAAAACTGTAAACATTCCCTGCTGATACTGGAGAGTGGATATTCTTGTTGGCCAAATGTCATCTTGTGTCACAGGCTTACAAGGTTACTGCAGTGGCAGGGTCATAAAACATTACCCAGTGGTGCCTGTAAGTGCTGCTCATGGTTGGATTTCTGTAGTCTCCTGGCAGAACTGGAAAATTTTTAACAGGACTGCCTCTCTCCTAGGTGTATTTCCTACTACTTACATTTGCTTCATGCTTGAAAATTGCCAGCAGAGCATAGGAAATTAACCTCAGAGTAACATTTTCATTGTATTCTAGTGCTGGATTACAACAGCCTGTCTCAAGAACTTTACCTGCCAGTGGAAGAGTCCAAGGCATGTTAAAAAGAAGTAAATCAGTACCCCAACATAAAACTGTTCCATTTGTAAACATTCCCCTGGCTGATGGACAGGTATCTTTTCTTTTTTACATTTTCAACTTAGAGTAGTTTATCAGTGCAAATAGTCTGATAGTGACAGCTTTTCTTATTCCTAAATGAGATGCTGCTAAACAAAAGGAAAAATGGTTGCCAAAATTTTGCAGTGTACAGGGAAGTACATGATTTTCAGAGAAGCTGGGCATGCAAGAAGAATCTTTTAATCTTGTAATTGTTTCTCTTCACATGCAGACACTCTGTACAGCTGGTGGAGACCTCCGTAATATCGATGTGCAACTCCTAAATCAGGACACAGTCCAGCACATTCATAACTTGGTGGTAAGCTGGAACTAGGAGGCTGACAGATCTGTGTATTCAGACAGCTGGTCCCAGGCTTTCAGTGAGATACTGTCACAAATGCAAATTTAAACTCTTTGGAGTTTAAGCCTAAACTGGTTGGCATCAGTTGGAGGGAGGAAGAGGGAGGGGAGAAGAGCTCCACATGAATCATGTCTAAAAGTAACTGCACTTAAATAAGCATGTGCAGTTTGGTGATAGCCTGGGGGACCACAGGAACATAAACTCTTCTGTCTGCAGTGCTCTGGTGTCTCTCCTACCATGTGAGCAAACTGCCATTCCCTTATCTCTCATTCACAAAGGCTGACAAAGCTACAGCTATGTTTTGATTCTGCTTATATTCTATTATTCTGTGTCCCTTGCTGAGTAAGGACTATACACCTGTTAGGTCTCTGCTGCAGAACAGGAACTGCCTTAGTGGTTTTGAAGCAAAAAGAAGTGGAACAGAACATTGTAGCACATATTGCCCAACTCTGCTGCAGATGAGGGTACCTGGGCTATTGTTTGAAGTAATGGAAATCTATCCAGACATGAGAGGTATTAACCAGTTTACAGTTGTGCAGGTATTGAGACCAGTGCAGCTGAGTCAAACTAGAGCTCTGGGAGCTGTTCTGTGTTTTTTGTCACAGCCTTGCCTCTAGAAGCACAGTGGGGAGTGAGGGCTCAGTGCTTGCTTTAACAGTAGTGACCTTTCTTTCTTCTTCCTAGTTCTTTTGGGTAGCTTGAGCTAAAATGAATTTTCCCCCCTCAGAGTGAGCTGACTGTGCTATGCGGAAAGGCAACACCTAAACCAAGTTAATGGAACTGTCTTGTGACTACAGAACATTCGTGACAGCTCTTGCCTGCTGCCTCCAAAGTGTTTGAATTATGTCTACTATTTCTTAATAAAGCACTATTCTGCCCAGTAAATGTTTTTATAAGCTTTTATATCATGTGATGTGTCTTACTAAGTTCCTATTATGAAGGCTACCAAAGCAGAAGAAAATACTTCTTCTTTATAAAAGACTGTTTAGATTTTAACTCAGTTCACAGTAAAATGAACAGTAAGAGGCTGTACACAGGCAATAATTTTAACTCTGATATTCAACTCACAAATAAACTGAAGTAAAAGGTACTAAATTTTTCAACCTTAAGACACTTTAATCTAATTGTGTGGTAGCATATATGAATCTAACACAGGAATAACATTTATTTCTAGTCTTGTGCTGTGACATGACAGTAATGTCATGACAGTAATGTGCAAGATGACAGGTGAAAACACAGACCCTTATAATTTGTTATCAAGTGCTGCTGGCAGGAGCCTAAATCAATGGCAGCTCAGGACTGAAGCAGAACTGCCCTACAGTGATCAGCTCTTCCTCCACCCCTTCACTTCAGCTATCTGAAAAGTTACCATGAATCCCTTCCTCTCTTCCCACTCGAAAAAAAACAACGTGAATGGGGATTAAAGGTTTAGAGTATTACTCCATTTTGCAAGGATTTAAAAGCAGAACGCAGGTGTTGTAATTGTTTAAGGATTACAGGTTAGGACTGACTCCTTGGAGAGATCAGTCAGGAGAAAGGATCAGCATGTAACCATGGCTTCACTAAATGCAACCCCAGGTTTTAATAAATGAAAATAAAAGACCCACTAGAGAATGCCACATCATAAGTCAGTACTGAAATACAGATCAAACAGTATTTATTTTTGCTTCATTTTTAGAGTCTATAACAAGGATGTTCAGCAACACTCAAATGCCAATGCCTACCCAAGCACATTGAAACCCTTGGAGTTTGTCTCTCCAACCTCATTAATAAAGTGTCAACAACTATCAGAGAAATAACTAAACAAGTCACACTTCAGATTTGTAAAGAAAAGTAGAGCTTCAACTTTCTCACTTAAACAGGAGAGAAGCCTTGCTAGAGAGGCAGCTTACCAACCCAACACTGTTCATGCACAACAGTTCCTTAGTTAAGGTCACATTTTCGCTTTGTTCTGACATTTTTGCCAATTAAAAGGAATAGAACTGAAGCTGGAGAACTTAGTATCTTCATACTTAAACCAAAGTGCAAACTACTAGAAAAGTAACAAAACCACCTACATTTATTATGTTTCCAGGTTAAACAAATTTTTTTTAAACTGGAAACATTTCTCTAGGAAGTGAGGCTGAATCAGGCTTTGAATAGGATTCAAAGGCTAAGAGAAAGACACCATTATTTCAGAATTTCATCATTCCCCATTTAAGGGGTTTGTTATCTTTAGACTGAATTCAGATATCCTTGTGTTTTCTTCACACAAAGGGGACATGGCTGCAGCCTTCCCTGTGCCCATTTAGTCATCTCTCATTTCAGGAAGAGACTTGAATGTGGCACACAGTTGTTATCTAACCTCCACCTAGTCTTAAAGCAGCTTCAGCCTCCCTGTGTTTATAAAATATCTATCATCTACACAGTCTCTTCATACACAGACTAGTTAAAGCCACTGGAAAAGTAAGAGTTACAAGGCAAAAGAAATATATTATACACCAACTGCTTTTATTTAATTTCAGAAACCGTTCACAAGATGGTAGAAAAAACTTACAACCACTTCTAATTTAGTCTTTCATTGTTCCCAGTCAGCTCTAAACCCATTATGTGCAAAGCCCATTTACCATGCATCTAAATGATAGATACAGGCTATGAAATTCTTGATTCTACTTGTAGCAGCTTATGCAGGTGCAGCCAAATACCAAGCCTCAGGACAAATTGTACACAAACTTTACAATGTAGAATTTGAATTTAAAATATGAAACTTAAAATCTACACAAAACTGGTAAAAATCAAGCACAGATACAAGGACAAACTTAAAACCCATGTGAAAAGGAGTCTCGTCTTCCTTTCAAGTGCTTTATTCTGCTACACAGTCAAAATGAAGATGTAAGCTTGTGGTTAGTTTAAATTACACTCTGTAGATACTATAGACCAATTTAAAAGTTACACATACAGCAATAGATGTCCATTGGTTCATCTGGATTACTTATACAATCCAGCTGGATTGTTGAAAACAAGTCAGGCAAAATTTGAAAGAAAATCCTTGTGCAACTTTTTAGACAAATGTTTACTGGTGGGCACACTGTACCCCAGGTCCATGATGGCTGCTTTCTTCATCAGAACTATCATTGTAAGCTTCACGTCTCTGGCCACCACCTGAACCACGAGTGGTATCAAATTCTTGAAGATCTACCTCTTCTGCATCACCAATTACATTGGGAAATTCTGGTCTAGCTGGCAGAAGATCTTCAAGTTCCTGCCCCAAAGAGAGAAATGCATTCAGTATTGCATCTACAACTGCTACATAAAATGACCAGTTTCCTATGACTCCAAGACACCTGTAAGAGCAGGTCTGGCTTAGAAGTCTATGCTGATGAAGGCCCTGAATTGCAGAGTCGTTTACAAGTATTTGTATCAACTGGAAGACACCACTTCAAGAAAACCAACACCTCTAGGTATCATCAACCAAAAGTGCAATCAGTAAATACAGCTGCACTCTGTAAACTTATCACACAGCAACAGAAAGATTCTCCTCCTGCCCTCGTCCATGTACCATCTGCATAGCTCTTAAATACAGCTTCCATACATTCATATTTCAAGGGGTATTTCCCAGTAACATATGGCCCATAAAAAAAGGTTAAAAGAACTTTACTTGCATCTAAATTTGCGCACAGAAAGCAAGCCCATGAAGTACAACATAGGCTCTCTGCACAATGTCAAGTAAGACACCGAATTTATGCTCAAAAAACTACTTACTGAAAGCTTTTCTGGGCTAATCCAGTTATTTTCAGGAAACTGAACATCAAATTTAATGTAGAGATCCCCCTTCTCAAAAGGATTGCGATATTGTGGCATTCCTTCACCTCTGACTACACGAACACAACCTGGAATTCAAAGTAGTAAAGTAAGCAGGAGAGTGCTACTGCAGAACCAGTCTCTCTCCGTACAGTTCTCTGTTTCCCCAGCCTCAGTTCAGTTAACAGGACAGCAAGGGTGGGATTAAGTTCTGAAGAATCACAAAAGCATAAACAAAGAAATCCTTATCAGATCAAACTTACCTGGTTCAATTACTTTTCCAGGAGGGTATTTAACCACAATCTGACGTCCATCAAGGTGCTTAAATGTGAACTGAAATCCACACAGTGCTTCAACAAGTCCAATCTTGTGTGTCATATGCAAGTCATTCACATCCCGCTGGAACACCTGGAAAACAAAATCGGAGATATCCTTTCAAGTACTGTAATCACAACTTCACCAGACTCATTATTCAGAGCTCATTATTATTTATCCTTAAAATTCAATGTCAGAGCAACAACCTTTGCATAAAGTGAACTTGATTCTGTTAATTCAGATGGCTTAACATGCTTGGGAAGTTTGTGCCTGACCAAGTGTCATCTAAAATAAGCCAAACCACACCACAAAAGGTTCAAATTAAACCAGGCCTGTAGAGCAGCACTGCTCTTTCACCCCCAACATCTTCCACACAAGCAGCCTATAAACAAAACTGACAACAGCTTGACACTATTTCCCCTGCACTAGGGTATATAAACCACATCTTTGTTTCTCAACTTTTGTCCTCATGCATATCTGCTTTAACTACCTTGACCAAGAGCAGGACTTTGGTCATTTAGTTGACAGATGTCAGAAGTGATCTTTAGGCCACCTAACTGAGGATTCTTAATCAGAATATATTTTAAAATTTATTCACTGGCAGAACCATGAGTCCCACCTCAAGGGAAATTTTAAGAACACAAGTTTAGTTTTACTCACTAGGACAAAGTACAGACTGACAGATTAACAGTCCTTGACACAGCTTTGAAAAGCTTACAAAGTACCTAATTAGCAGATAACCAACATTATAGCCTTAATATATGACTGGAGTTTAAATTTGTACCCCATGCTACTCTGTCATAACAGAAAACCCCTCCTCGAGTGCAACACACAAACTATGTCTTATTTCATCATAGCTATACCTGGCATTTTTTAACAATAGAATTAAAAAAGGAGCAGTCACCTCAACTCTGACCCACATGAGTTTTAACAGAAGGTAAATTGCAATATTTAATTCCAAAGTGCAGGGTATATAGTCCAGAATACAGTGAGCATAAGTCTTACCAAACTAGTATAAAATAATAATGTTTGTTTTGTTAAATGAATCAGCAACATCACCATTTTGTATTATTTCCAGAACCACCATAGCAGACACAGAAAGCACCATCTGGGGATTTTATCAGGAGTTCCCTGCCATGTCACAAGACATGGAAAAAAGCCACACTTAAGAATTTTGTTAGTGTCACGAGCAAAGCAGATTAAAGTTAACATCCTGAATGGCTCTTCACTGCATCTACTGTATCAAAGTCAGTCTGAGCTTATCTGAGAAAGCAACCTCTTACTAGCATTAAGAGGCACCAGAAGCTGCCTGTAGTCTGGCTAAGGACTTGCCCAGTTTTTTCTGGCTCACCATGAAAGCCACATTACACCCTATAAATTTATTAAAAGCTATTCACCATCTCTCCCAGAGCTGCAACTGTATCAATTACTTTAAATGGATGGCCATCTATATAACTTAAATATTAACAACTGCAATGAAAGGCATTTAAAAGATAAACTCAAAAGCATTACCTCATTTTCCTTCTCTTGGAGTAAAAGGACAATATCGCCTGGTTCCACACCTGGAGCCTGGTCTGCTTCTCCACTGAATGTAATTCTTTGTCCATGTTTCATGCCTTTATCTACATGGACTTCAAGTATTTTTACCTCTTTGATCACCTTCTTCCCTTCACATTTTTTACAGCGGTCTTTTTCATTAATTACTTCACCTAAATAAAGACAAATTTTGAGTTCAGAGATTTTGACATAGTTGCATCCAATTCCTAGGAAAAACCTATTTGAACTCAAGCTGAAGAATTTCTGCAACACAAGCAGTGATTTAGATGTTGCTTTATGAATTCCTCGCAAGAGGAAATCCAGGCTTCATTTACCCTAGCTGGGACAGGGGGAAGGAAGACAATGGGAAAAAAAAAAAAAATTCCCTGACTGCCCCATCCCCCAGCATATCCCCACAAGACAGTACTGAGTAAATGCAGCCAGCAGAACTACACAGTCTTGCATACTAAAATGGGAAGAGAGCTGGTCACATCAGATGCACCCCTACTAAGGTAATTACTGTTTCCAGCAAACTGAAGGATGACAATCCAAAATGGCTTCAATGCTCTGTTCTACCTCACCTTTATTTTTCCAGTGAGCTCTTGTCTCTATACACAGTAAGCAAAGTATTAGGGCACATGGACTGTAAAATTTCAGTACTAAGTACCACAAGCAGATGCACTTAAAATATTAAGCTTCTCAGCTTAGACCACCTTTCTGTGAAACAAAGTATAATGATTTAATGAATTATGATGCAGTTGAAACTACAAAAAATATAGGTTAGGCATATAAAATGTTAAAGACAACATCATTTATGAAATGTTTTGACAAGTCACAAAATACAACTCTTTGTAGCTTGAGTGTTGTGACAAGTAAAATCATCCACAAGGTGATGTTACTACTCTGCCAACTGCAGAAGACCTAAAAAGAAATCATACAAAGTGCTGAACTTGTTCCCTCCAAACAGAACCAATTCAGCCAAAGATATCATCTTAATTTGAAGAAGTTAAAAATTCAACTTAAGGTTCCCATTTTTAACCTACAACCTTGGACATCAGGAGGTGCAAAGAGACAAACAGCTCCTAAAGCATCAACATCTCAGGTTTTCACTTTAAACAAGAGTAACAGCAGTAAGTAATATTCACCTCTAAGTGTTTTAAAAGATGATCAGTCCCTACTGCTTGAGCTTCTAGGCTGCTTTTCAGTACATTAAACACTGTAAATCTTGCTGCTGTTCTGAGTGAAATCATTTCTCCATGCTGCCACCAGAGCGAGATGCGGCTGACTGGGTAAGGGCAGAACTGTCCTGGATAAGTTCCTCCTGAGATTTAAGCAGGAGGCTGGATCCAAGCAAGCACATTTAGTAACAGAGCAGAGCCTGGCCTACCTTCTCCATTGCAGTCAGAGCACACGGACTGCATTTGCTGCACCATTCCCGGGGCCAGCTGCCGGATCATGATGCGCACACCCCGGCCCCGGCAGGCGTTGCACTTCTGAACGGAGCCAGCCTTCCCTCCCTGCCTGCAGCACAAAGCACCAGTTGCACGAAAAGGAAGTTCTTCAGAAGGTACAACCAGAACCCCCCTCCAGCAGTAGGTTAACGTGCCTACACGCCCAACTGCATCGCCAATTGCAGTTAGGTTCTCCGCTCTCCCACCCTTCCCCCACACAAAGCCCTTGAATAGTTCCAGTTCCATCAACAGCATCATTCAAGTTCAACGATTTGCTGGTCTGAAAGCAGGCTCCAGTAAGTCAAATACTGATAAAGATCTGACACAGGAGATCCTTCATTACACTATCTGCCAGCAAAGCAACCAGAGAACTCAAAAATACAAACAAACTTACCCATTACATGCAATACAAAGGACATTCTTGCTAAGTTGTAGTTTAGTTGTCTTTCCATTATACAGATCTTCTAAAGAGACTCTACAAAATAAAGCATTTCTCCTGGGTTATCATTTAACAACTTACTTTCCCCATGTAATTCAAATACTTGCCTAGGACAAATGAAAAACAAACAAACAAAACAAAACCCCCAGATACTCCAAAAAAGACTAAATCTGTTATCAGAATAAGATTTTAAAGTACCATTTTGGCTTTCACAAAGTGTTATTGAAAAAAAAACTTCCACACATATCAATATCCTTGTAAAGCTGAACATAGTTTCAGAGAAATCAGAAGAAACCAGATAGGATTAGTTGTGTTTCTCAACAGGAAACAAGCTTATCTAGAGTTTTAGGTGTTACTATACAGTCATAATTAATTATTGCTTTTAATTCTAACAGGCAGGTGAGAAACAAACCTCTGTAAACAGTCCAGACAATAATTACAGCATAAATACGTAAGAACACACATAGAATACTTACTACTGTATTGGGCTTTCTACACAAGGGAGTTTAGTGGGGAGGGGTTAGCATGTCCCCATGGCCACTTAAGTTTTTAGTGTTTCTCCTACAACGGTTTGTTAGTGGATTAAGAATTTCAACTCAATGCATTGAGAAAAGGTTGCATGGCATTGGTATTTACAAATAACAACAAAATCAAAGCTTATTAACAATATACCATGCAGTACTAGCTACTAAACCATGCAAGCATGTGAAATTAAACGGGTTTCACTGAGCGCAGTTTGCCGACGACAGGAAAGATGTTGCTTAAGTTCTTAAAAAGGACCTGCTCAGCAGGCAAAAAGCCAGCTATGACTGCAAGATGGGATCTCCAAAACACAATGACATGTAATATTCAAGAATGGCTTTGACAAAAAAAACAAAACCAAAACCAAAGCCACCACACACACTTTTTCATTAATTATGAGGTTCAACCATAGTTCCAGCTGGCACTGCCCTATGAATGTAAGTCTTTCCAGACACCTCCACCTTCCCAAGAATCTGCCTAATGACTAATACTTGGCTGCTGAAGGCTTTTCCAGATTAGAACTACCAAACATAATTAAGGAGCAAAACAAAGAAAAAGCTAACAGAGTACATAATTCAAATAACCTGGCAAAGTATTTGGTAGTTTCTAGATTAACCAACCAAGGAAATTAACTCCAGATGATTGGCCCCTACTCTACATACAACATGCAGGTCTAAAGAGTAGTGCACACTGCAGAGGATCTCAGCTGAGAAGTGTATCAAGAATAAAAACCAGCAGAGTCAAGTACTGATTAGGAAAGCTTCAAAGTACAAGTTGCAGCATCAAGGTACTCACTTGAGTGGATGCATCATATCTTCTCCTCTTCTTCTACCATTGCGACTTCTACTCTGGCCACCCATGAAATTGAACAATCCACCACCAAAGATATGGGAGAAAATATCGTCCATTCCACTGCTTCCACTCCCTTCTCGGAGCCCCTGCTCTCCATATCTATCATACAGCTCACGTTTCTCAGGATTTGACAATACTTCATAGG
This sequence comes from Mystacornis crossleyi, assembly GCA_013400655.1. Lineage (NCBI taxonomy): Eukaryota > Metazoa > Chordata > Aves > Passeriformes > Timaliidae > Mystacornis > Mystacornis crossleyi. The sequence continues at coordinate 42,011 of VYZQ01059416.1, forward strand.
CAAAGCTTATTTCTTTGAACTAGAAGAGGAACAGAGTCAAAACAGGGCATGGTAATTTGGAACATTTTACAAGCATTTTACAAGTTTCTCCCCCTGCATGAACACCCACCAATTAAGAAAGTACACAGCAAAACACTTTTCCACCCCCATTCTAACATAACGTACTCTGAACAAGACTTTAAAGTCAGACGTAGGCTTAGTTATGTTACATCTTACCATAAAATAAGACATTTTACTGCAAAACTTGGCTGGCTTTGTTCTTTACTAGCATAGGACAGACTCCTTACAAATAAAAAAACCCAACGGAAGAAAACCCCCAACTACACAATATTGCAGAGGCCAAAAGGCAGAATACCCAACAGTTACAAATTAGTACCTTTTCACAGTAACCTCTGCTCACCTCTAAGCAGCCATCAGAACTTCAATTTTGTTAATCAGCTGAGTCAACTTAATTGACAATTTTAAAATTGCTTTTAGCATAACAAATCGAATTCCCACATATGTAATTTGTTTTATGTTGCAGCAGTTTTAAGAACCTCTACACATACATTTTCCCATGTTGGAAAAACTTGAAAAACTGTCAGTCTTTTAAAAATTTCTACGTAGATGCCAATGCCAGCTGACATTATCTCAGCAAATGAGAGGCAGTGTTTTCCTCAGTATTACCTTCTCAACCAATTGCTGCATTTTGTCACCAGGCGTACTGGCAGATTTTGAGATTGGGGAGCAGCTGACCAGACAAGGCTCCCTCTCACAGCTGGTATTTTTGAACAATTTGAACAGCAAGCCCTCAACACCTGTATTCAGTTCCACTGTAATAGTAAACTTAAGGCACTTAAAAAAAAGATGACTAAGTCTTTCTTACTTTGTCACCTGCATTTGGATTCTTATCAGGATGGTATTCCTTGGCCAGTTTTCTGTATGCCTAGTTGAAAGAGGTAGAAAATTAGTTTAAATTTCCATTAATCAGGGTTTTTTTTGAGAAACTCAAATAGTGTCCCCAGGAAGAAAGAAATCTAATAAAGCCAAGCCAAAATATGATAGTGTTTCAAAGTCACTCATACACTGAAACGACCTAAAAAAATTTTGACATTGCTACATGCATAAATTAACTATGCTTGTATTTAAACACACCTATGGCACACAATAGCTAGAACTAGTTTTCCTGCTTATCCTCATTAACTTAGAGGGAGAATCCCATTTGACTTTCATTAAAATTACTTACTCTTTAGAACCCACTCAAACCCTACACCACAACAGTAAATTTGAACCCGTTTGTCTTTGCCCTCAATCACAGCAGTACAGCAACAACAAAATGGCTGCCTCAGCTTCCAATTCAACCCTACCACCACTCCTCACAACAGTCATTTCCTTCTTCCCTGCCTGGCACTAATGGAAGGGTTCACCTCACTTCGAGGTGACTACAGAGTATACATGTGCAGAAATGTACACAGCACTGCTTTTATTTAACTTCATTGTTGTAAATCGGTAGGAGGAGTAAGTACAGCCAAATCCCCACAAGTGACTTTCCAGAACGCTTTTCTCTGACCAGCACTCTGACACTCGGGACCATCACTGGTTCCTCAGCAGCCCTTCCTCTGTTCTGCTTACACTTGAGAGGATCAGAGCAAACAACACAGCAGGCAGAGACTCCTCCTACCACTGGAGTTAATGACAGTAAAAACCTCAACCCTTCCTCTACTCCGCCTCAACACCCCTCAGAAACAATCAGGGGACAGATATTAACAAATTACATCGTATACAGTCTTTCATTTTCTAAATTTCACCAATTAAAAAAAGCTATGTGACGCAACTGCAAAAAAAATTGAAGTATCAGTTCTTGGAGAGGATTTTTCAAAGACTTTATTTCTGAATAACTGAGCACCTAAACTAACTCTTTAGAACTAAAATGTTAAGAGCTTTACACACAAAGCTTTACAGAATTCACAATTTAACTTCTGAACAAGTAAATTTCCTTTTTTTATATCCATACAGTTACTTCTCATTACTGATTTTATCTCAAAACACTCTGTACTTTTGCATGCAATCAAGACATGATAAAGAACTAATAAAATAAAAACAATGTTGATATTACAAGCCTAATATTCTAAAGCACAGTAAGTGTGAAAAACAAAAATTATACATCGCACTGAACAAATCACCCATTAGGAGCAAAGCATAATCTTCCACAAACCTGTGTTAATGGATTTTCTGTTATACATATTTTCTCTTATAATGGATCTGTTATAATTTATTTTCCCCATATATTTTAAGGAGTCCAACCAAGAAAAAAAGCAAAACACCACTAAACTGATAACCTAAGTAACGTTATCGAATCAGGAAAAAAGGAGATCGCAATGGTGATTTTTAAAAAGAGAAAGAAATGCTGATAACAGCATTCCAGGCCAGAGGAACTCTTAGAACTACCCATGGCCCCAAAGGAAGCCACCACTACTTATTTCATCAGAACCAGATCCAGAATCAAGGTCTACACTGGCAACATATATAACTTCAGTAGAAGTTTATTTAGCCACTCAAAGCCTGTTCTCTCAGCCCCTTTTGACTAAAATATCACTGATCCATTTTCACTTTTTCTATGCTGTTATATAGGTTAAAATACCAGATTTTAAAGCAGCCATGAAAGCTCTCAATGACAATGAGATACACATGAACTCCTTGCTCCTGCAGACAGTTGGAAACTTTACATTCCATGATTAAATCTAACATGTGGTAATTAATATTGGGTGGTGCAGGCTACCCTAGCAGAAAACTGCTCTGGTTTTCATTCTTACAGGACACAGATAGCTATAAGCGAACTCTGTAAGAAAATAAAATATTCTGGTGGACAGTGCTGTATACAAAACACAACCTTCTCACCGCCTGCCTTCCATCTCCAGCACAATTTCAACACTGCAATTGCCTATCCCTGCACAAATTAGGCTGCCGCGTGCATGACGGGTAAGGCGCAGTTGTTGGTGCCAGCACCACCC
>VYZQ01059419.1:0-19634 GCA_013400655.1 Mystacornis crossleyi
TCCTAATGGTTCCTAGTGAAACTCTGTGTACAGGATTGCTGCTGCTCTTTCACAGCAGGGCAGAAGCAGGAACTTGTAAGTAATCATGACACAGCACACAGCTTTTATCTTAGTACAGATTGCTTTTTGTGCACACATAAGAAATACTTTAGATAAATGCATATTAAATTATCCTTTCTTTATATATATAGCAAAGGACCTTTGAAATTTGGGTTTGCAACTGTTTGCCAGAAGTTCTACAGCAACACTCCTGTGCCTGTTAGTAACATCAATGCAGAGGTTCAGTATTTGAAGATTACAAGCAACAAAGCTAAGCACACTTCAGACAAGCTTGTTCATCCATCGTGCTCTTTTTATCTGCTTTTACCTGAGGAATTCCAGCTCAGACAACACAGGTACAGACGCCTTTTTAAATACTGAAGTGGAAATTCTGACATAAAAAGTTTACTTAAATGGCAAGATTGAGGTTCTAGTCTCTTTAGGGAAAAAAAGACATACTTTCTACATTAAAGTCTTGACAGAAGAAACTTATTACACTAAATGATGGAACTAATAACATCTGAGTTCTAAAGCCTTGTGTACTCTTTCTATACTCTTCTCATTGTATTTTGTCAGCATTTTCCTCTTCTGTACCAGTAACACTCTTTGCACCTGAAATGCCCCAGTAACCCTCACTTGAGAGCTAACCATCACTTTCACACCAAGTCTCCTTTACACTACCTGAGAAAGCTGTGTTTGGTATGGAGCTGTGTTGATGCTGTTTGGTTTTGGCAAGCCAACAGAAGACTGTTGAGTTTATACTGGGGCATTTCCTTGAGGGACACTAATTTTGGTTGCTTTTCAAGTTGTGCGCAGACACTGTGTAGGTGTGACAGTTACCAGTGCTGTGGTTTGCCAGTGAAGAAAGAACCTTGAGAGAAGAGGAGAGAGTCTTGAAAAGAAAGGGGAAAGAAAGACAGATTTCCTGTGGATTCTCCGTGTTCATGTAGTGCTCCGTGTATCTGCCATCCGTGTGTCTGGGCATGAATATCAGTAAATATGTCATATATGTGTGCTCTGTGTGCATGCACCTACTAGGAACACATCTCAGCCTCACTGCTGGTTGGACATGGAGACATGGATAGTGCAGCCTCCCCTCCTGGGCTGTTAGATCCATACTGTCTTCTAACAGTGATCCTTAGCCTACAGATGGTAATGCTTTCAGATGACGGAGCTGGTCTGTACCTAGTGAAATATATTGCATACAGGATATGTTGGAGCACTGTCTCAGCACTCTGAAAGATTTCCAAGCATAACAACCTTTATTTAACAGATGTTTAATTTCCTAAGTGAAGGAAAACAGTAGAGTTTTTATGATTTCTCGAAGAAAGATGAGCCATTGTAAAAGAAACTTTATAAAAGGTATATTCTGACAGTGAAGGCTTATTTTTTAAGCAGAATTATTGAAAAGGACCAGAACAAAACACCTCTACATGCTGTGTGGAGCATTATTTGGTCTTTGATGTAGACAGACACCATCTGATATGCTTCCCACATATCAGAAAGCCTGACTTCTTTCTGGGAGTGGGCAGAGGCAATGCTGACAGGCAAGCAAGCATCAGGGATAAGCAACTCTCACTTCTGACATGGGTTTCATCTTACTTCCAGGGCCTTTCTACCAGAGATACAGAGTTCTTTTAAGAACTATTTCCCTCACAGATCTGTGAGATTAATGGCAAGTGTTAGTTGATGTGGAAATGAGTCCAGGATCATCTGAAAATGTGCCATAGTCTAGAAATAAAAGGAGAGAGGTTTTTTTCCCTTTTCTTTTTTTCCCCTTCAGAAAGCAGTCATGCAATATTAACTTTAGCCCAGCAGAACTGTCTGCATGTGAGCCAGGGGACTGAGAAATGCAGATGATGCAAGAACATGAAGTGTGTGAACCAGGCAGGTTCCAAGAACACAGAACTGAGTAAGCAGCTTGGGAAGCAGCAGCTCTGCCACGAGGTCAGTGTAAATTTGAGGGAACAGGCTTTCTCTCAGTGTACTGGGCTAGGGCTTTTCTGCAGGGACCATGGCTTCTGTAGACACTCCTGAGCAGACGTGTAACTATCTTGCTGGTGTATTCCTGGCAGCAAAGCACAGTAGGCTGAAAACACAGGATTTCTTCCTTGAGTTAAAGTCAGGTCAGTCATATTCCCAGCAGTCATCCTGCAGCATTGCAGGGGCTGAGGTGTTCCACTCTCAGGAACCACACCAGGAAGCACAGCCTTCTGGCTTGCAGGGAAGGTGAATTCTCTGGCCTCTCTGAAGGAAGGAGAAGAAAGCTCACAATGGTTCTTGTTTGAAGCTGAGGGAAGTATGAGTGTTTGTTTAACTGTGTTACCATAACATTTTGTTCTGGCAAACCAGAATCTCTACAGCAAATTAGACAGAGTATACCAAAACAAATCCTGTTGGTAAAGCTGATTCATTCCTGTAAAGAAAGAAGTCCCCATGATGACTGCTCTTCTACCTTTCTGGAAATAGGGATTGCAGCTGGAGTGGAGATATTTATTAGATCCCTTCCCTTAGCTGCAGAAATGAGTGAAGAAGACTGCCAGTACTTCAGATCTGGCGAAGCTGGTGTAGTGCATCCTTATACGGGTCAACATCATGGGTTTGCAACACTGAACCAAAAGGAAAAAAAGTCCTTTTTAGGAAATATTTAATGTTACACAGAAAGGTACACTATGGCATAAGGATTATTTTGAGAGTAAAAATAAACATCATGAAACTAAAGATATAGTTTGAGATACTGCCAAAATACTGTTCTGCTAGTGCTGCCTGTAGATCAAGGAGCATTAATAAATTAGTAAAACAAGGAGTCTTTCTGAAAAAACAGCAAAAGCAGAATGAGATATTCACAGTTTTAGGGAAATCTGTCCAGAGGCAAAATAGAGAAATCCACTGTCAAAGCTGAAGAATGCCTGCTTTATATCTCAATACAATTTATTTGAAAATGGAGATGTCTGGCAGATTATGCCTGTTAAGTAGATGATAAATAACTTGGAATTTTTCTTACAAGTGGTCCCTGAGAACAATAGCTTCTAGTGACATCTGATTTATGAAAAACCTAATCCTTGAAAACATAGCTAAAAACTGCAGATGGCAGCCCTGAACCTCTGAAACCACTAAAGGAGATTTAACTGAGCACCGTAATGATTTTGACTATCTATCTGTGTCATCACTGTGAGGAGAAACCCTAATCAGCAGGTTTGGATACCGCACACTTTGATAGTGTGGGGCTCAGACAGATGGAGACAGAGGCAAAGGTGAAATATGCAGTTGAGTTCTTCCTGATTCACAGAGAGAGGGATAAAGGCAGGGACATGCCTTTACTAAGGACATGTGGCACTCTATTCTTGTACTAGCAGAAGCGTGTGCCAGGCTATCCAGAAACTAAGGCAGATGCACTAGCGTGGAGCTGGATCTCAGAGCAACTTGTGACTTTGAAACTTGCTTTCAGCCCCCCTCCCCCCTTGAAACCATCTCTTCCTCAGGCTAAACAAGCCCAGCTCCCTTGGCCCTTAGGGCAGGTGCTGCAGCTTCAGATGTCCTTGGTGATCCTCCTTTGGGATGCCTCATCTATCTTTCTGGTAGCAAGTGACCCAAAATTGGACACAGTAAAATCTCTTTCAGACCCTTTGGATTCAGAAAATGCACCACTCAGTTAAAAAAATTGCTTCTTCTGAAGCATTCTTGATGGGTAAGAACTGCAGTATGAAACTGTGAACTACAATGTTTGCAGGGTACAAAAATCTAGTTAATCAAATCTTAGAGTTACTTCCTTTTAAAAATCATTAAATACCTCAAGAGAGTTCTATGGTTTGTAAGACCAGAGTTTCTGAATATAGAAATTCTCTGTATTGGAGTAACTTACAACCTCTGATTCCTGAGGGTTCAATGCAAATATTTCCTGGAGATAGTAATTCTCTAATCATCTACAGCATCACTTTTTTCTGCCTTCTTAGAAAACCTTTATTGAAAAGGTACTAGGCTAATTGGATACTCATTAATTTATTAATTTAAGTTTACTTCTTTTTAACATTCATCCACCTGCTAGCTCTGTAGGCTTGTTTTTTATTTTTAATTCATCAGTGTTTTTCATGATGTAACCTTAATACAATATTTCCAATCACCCTGGCTACATCTGGGTCAGATGAGCAAAACCAGGGGAATTTCCTTTGCACCTTGCTGAAGGACGAAGAGATTTAACCCTGCACATGAACTAAATGCTGCTATGACTGAAGGAAGTCCTTCATCACTCTCAGAGAAAAATGCAAGGCACGCTGAGTGTGAAGGGGGTGTTGCCCTGTGGTTCTCCAACAGGAGCGCACGTGGAACTGGAGCAACGGGAGGCCCTTCCAGCCTTCCTGCCAGTGACGTGAACAGGCAGAGATATCTACCCACATGCACCTTGTATATATATACTGACAGAATGCAAGGGCAGAATTGCAGCATGACATCCCTTCTGGCTGTTGGGGAATTACTCAAGGAATTGAGCCTCCCTCCCTGACCGACCCTCTCTCTTCAGGCATCACTCTGCATCTGAAACAATCATATTAAAAACAGGCTGAAGGAAAGGGCAAAAGTATTTACAGCAACAAGAACAAATGGTTTATACTCCTAAATATTGCAAGTGACAGGCCTCTGCCAGCAGGGCACTAAGGCAGCCCTGCCGCGGGGGCCGGCTCTGGTGCCCAGGAGGTGCAGTGCCAATGACACCTAGTGTTAGGAGCTCGGATAGAGGCTTCAAACCAGGAGCTGCTCTGCTTGGCTTTCTTCATGAAATCTTTTGTATTTAGTCTTGTTTTCGAGATAGTACCACACTTTACTCCCGCTGCCCCCCTCTATCACCTGCCCCCTCCTCCTTGTCACAATCTTTTTAAAACTCATTTTTCTACTGGTATTGGGGTTTTAGGAGATTTGGGGGGTTTTTTGTGTTCTTTTCTTTTCCTCTTAAAGAATTTTTTCCCCATGCTAAGAAATAATTGCTCGGTGCTTAAGAGAAACAAAAAGATGCGGACACAGGGGGAGGGGTCCAGCTGTCCCCTTTTACTTGGGTTTTTTCTCAGGTGGGGACAGAGATGCCGTGAGATTTGAACTGGGAAAAAGGGTTGTGTACAGCGCCTAGGGCTCTTTGTTCTCCCAGCGTTCCGAGGGGACANGTCTGCTCCTGTTTGGTGTTACTGCCGCAGTTAGTGGTGTTTGTTTGCCTTGAGATATATATATATATATATGTGTGTGTGTGTGTGTATATATATACACATTAGTAAAGAGCTGTTATTCCTATTCCTCACATCTTTGCCTGAAAGCCCCTTAATTTCAAAATTATAATAATTCAGAGGGAAGGGGGTTACATTTTCCATTCCAAGGGAGGCTCCTGCCTTCCTTATTAGAAACCTGTCTTTCAAACCAAGACAAATGGATAATGGATTTGTGGTTGCATCCTCCATGGTCTATGGCAAGGGTGTTAACTTGTGCCTCAGTTCTTTTGCATTAATCACCTGCCTGGGAGTGCTTGGTACAGAGATGGGACACACAGCACACCCCCAGCTGAAGTTACAAGGAAAAGAGTCAGCCATATTCAATAACCGTCTTGATGATGACACATTCTCTTTTACTTGGTTATAGATATTATGACCAGCCGACAATCTTGCTGGTCTCTGCCACCTATTTTACTGTTGTTTTTATCTATTCAATCTGTTTCAAGCTAGGGAGACAAAACTCATGTTTCCAAACATTTGGAGTGTCAGGGTTGACCACCTCCAGGATGAAGAGAAGAGCTTTGTCTTTAGAATTGGAGAAAGGGACTTTCCAGCAGGAGAACTACCACAGAAGAGAGTGCTGGGAATCTATAGCCTCTGTAACCTGATATATCTACCTTAAAATGTCTAAGCAATAAAGTATTTTTACTGTGTGCTCAGCAGAAACCTAATGTTTTCTGTGGGATTCTATGATTTTCCTGCATGCCAGGGGAAGAAATGTCTCTGGCACAAGAGTTTCTGCGTGAAGTATCATAACTTTCCTTCCTCCGGTCCTGCAGATGGGCAGAGAGTCCAGACAGACTGACTTGATCCAGTAACATAAAAGTATATGGATTTCTTGGGAGTTTTACTTTTTAGGGATTATGCCTAAAAATAGTAAAAACGAAAACTTCAATTTAAAGAAGTGAAAAGAGCAGTTAGACAACATATTATACTTCTGCTTATATCTACTCGACACAAATTTAAAGGAAGTATAAGCTTGGATATCAATTTGAGTCGTGTTATCTGTGACTCTTTGACAGAGACCCTAATTTCCAATGTTCATCCCTAACAGTGACCTTGAAGGCTTCTCACAATGATCAGGATTTCAGAAATCACCACCATCTGTGCTTTGGACCAGGTTAAGTCAGTGAAGACATGGAAGGAATTAGTAATTTACAAATATTCCTAGACTATGTAGAAGGTCCACCTGTGGGGATCTCTCTCTAAAACAAGTTGAAGTCTGACTCAGCCTCTTGATGAGGATATATTTTAGTCTCATTAATAGAGTACCACTGTGATACACAAATAATGAGATCAGGTAAAAAATGTGAACTGTATGAATGTGAAATGTAAATAGTTTAGAAGCATAAACAGCAATGGCAAAGACATACAGTGTGCCTGGATTTTTCTTCATGCATGATCAGAGTGACCACTGCCACCTCATAAAATTTTCTGCTCAAAATCAAATTTTTGAAATGTTATGTCAGTGTGCCACAAGAAAACAGGAAAAATATCAACCAGTTATGGTCTCAAGTCTTCTCTTGTATGCAAATATGACAGAATGAAACAGTGAGCTCAGTGAACTAGGAAGGACACATAAATATAGTTTAAAATGTTCTGGAAGTCTGAAGGACTCTGTGGCTCAGATTTCAGAGGATGGTATCATTAATCAGTGCCTGTCTGCAGGGAAAGTCCTTGTTCAGAATGACAAGATTCAGAATTTACTCTTCCCCACTGCAATCACTGTTAAAATGTAGAGCCAATTGCATATAAAATATTTATAGTCTTTGTCTGCATCCCTTTTTACTGAGACATGGAGACATTCCAGTAGATTTGATTTCTTTAAACTGATGCTCATTTACTTGCCAATCTCATCCCGTTATCTCCTGGGATCCTCGGCTGAGTTTTAGGATTTTCTGCCCTTCTTACCAAGCAGAGCTGGTGAGTTCATATGTCTGTGACACTGTTCCCAGGGGTGTTCCTGGTATCCCCAGGAGTGTACACCTGGCTTCCAGGAGGCAAAAAGCAGCAGAGATGTCCTCTGAAACAGTTTCTCAATAACTGCTGTTAACTGTTCTTCCTTACAGAACAGACAACCAATACAGACAAATTTTACTGTGTTTATAAGTAGCTGGCCTTCTCTACTAAGCTGACTGCATTTTAAAATTCCTGTTATTAGAATGACGTTATATTCTGTTATTGGTAGTGGATTTTTTGCATCCTTTGGGGAAATGGCAGCTCCAGGTTTGCTTGAAGGGCTTTTTGTTGCAGCTGCTAATCTAAATGCAAAGTGTGAGGCTGCCTGCTCCATGCTGGGTAGGGACACTGCCTGGTAGCTGGTGTTCCACTCTTTCTAGTAGGACAGAAAAGACATGGATATTCTTCTGACACTATTCTCCTTGTCTGGCATTACCCTCACTTTCAACTCATCTTTCCTTCTGGTACAGGAATTAAAATCTTTTTATACTTTTATGTAAATTGCTGAAATAAACTTTTCATTTCCTAATGCAATCAGAGGGTGATGAGAGCTCTTGTATTGGGTGCTGTTTGCAGGTAGGTATGAGATTCCTCCCCTCAACAATGCTGTGGCTGTTGCTGCTAGCCATTAACCTCTGGGTGGTTGATATTTGGAGAGCTGAAAGGGAGAATTGTCTGTTTAGGCTTTGTTCATAATGAAGAGAATAATGACAGCTATGTCAAATGTGTTTCCCTATGTAATAATGCTTGTTAACTCTAAATTAATTCAGGTTTCCAAGTTATCCTGAAAAAAAGGGACAGTGGTATTTTTAAAGCTTCATTGTAAGGACAAATATTAGGATTATATTGACTAATTCCTAGTTATATGCTGCATGTCTTAAAAGCACCCCTCCATAAGGCAGATTAAGACATGGAAATATTGCTAATTATATTTCTCTGAATAAGGAATAAGTTTGCTGAATTCTCTTTCCGAGCATTTGATTCTGTTAATTTATCAAGCTTTTACAAATTATTTTTATCTTTTTACTTATTAGCTGATAAAACCTGCCTTATTGGAATATCCTATAGTACAATTTCCTACTATATGCATTCAAATTTTTAAAACAGATTCATGAACTTTCTTGTAACTCACACTTTCTTAGTATTTAATATAAAAGATGTAGTACAGGTAACTTGTTTTCCTATATATCTATTGACTGTCTGATCCATTTTCAATTATAAGGAAAATAAAAGATTCGTATTAGGAAACAAAATCCATCTTGCTTGTGTTAGACAGCCTAGGTGAAAATAAACTGGGAAAAGTGGGAGTTGGAACACAGCAGAATTACTAACATTACTCTTGGTATATTTTTTTGAAAAAAACTTTTGCGTTCCTTAGACTGAAATGTGATGAATACGAATTCAATGAAATGCAGGTCAAAAAAGTCTCGAGATGAAAATATTCATGTTAATTTTTCAAAACCAATAACTGTAAGAGAAGAAACGGGTAGATCAAATATGCTGAAGCTGTAAGGAGTGACAAGGCTTTAAAGAATCAAGAAGCTTAGGTACAGGAGTCTAACACAGAGCAAGCACCATTTTCCTGGTCAGCAGTGAAGACCTTGCAGACAATGTGCATGCTTTAAATAGAAACTGCAGAAACTGTTCTACATTCTAGAAAAGTATGCTTGCCAGAGGTGATAAAAAACTGAAGGTACCTGGGAAGAATCCAGGCAGTCCACAGAGCTGGTCTACAGCACGGGCCAAAGGGAGCAAATGTTCTGAAGGAAAGAGAGAAATTTTTGGTATGGAGCTCAACTCACTACTTCGTGTGTTAATCCAGGAGAATTTCTCAAGATATTCCAGTTATTAGTTTTTCACTGGGGAATCATGAATCCACTCCTGTCCTTGTGCTGTGTGTCTGATGCTGTGCTGCAGAACGTCCCTGGCATGGCAGTGAACGACTCCCTGGCAGCTCAGGTGTAACACAGTGGTGACACCAAGCTTCTTATTTCTTGCCTTTAATCCTCTCGCTGCTGCCTCTAACCTAAGGAAGCTTCTCCCTCCTCTACAGCCTGACTTGGCTGTGAAAGTCTTTCTGCTCCTTCCCTCCTCTCAGTTAAATACAGTTTAACCATACCCATAGTCTTTCAGGTATCTTTCCTCCCTTGATATAACTTCTTTCCTTGCAGTCTTACTGGGAACTGTCTCTCTTCACTCCTCATCGCTCAAAACACAACACCCTCCAACACCTACCACTGTTTCTCCTTTTTCCTTGTTTCCTCGATCACGTTAAATGTCTCATCTTTGTCTTGAAAGTCTTTGTAGCTCCATCTCGATCAGCAGTCTGATCTTATCTCTTACCTTTCTCCCCTTGCTCCAGTAATGGCTACAGTCTTTTCTCCAGATTGTTTTCTTCCTTTATTCCTCTCTACAGGACTTCTTCCACATTGTATTTTTAGAGCCAGACCTGCCATCAGAGGTTCAAAGCTTTCATAAAGAGTATTATACTTTGACAATGGATTTCTGGGAAGCTGTCAGACACTATATAAACTTCACATACTACCAGTTCTTTAACAAGGGGCTGGTACAAAGGCTTCAATCTGTAACTGGCATCTCCCTGTCTTAACCTATGTCCATCTGTAGGACTGCAAACTTTTCAGGGCTGGCTGACTCTGGTCTCTTTTGTGAGCCTAACTTGCAGGCTTCACAAGTTACTTTGTGAGAAATCTGGGTACATATTGCTATAGTTTTTAAGATACAAGATACATTGTAATTTTTTAATTACAATGTATACATGAGCAACCCTTTTTATATATACGGTGACATATTTTGATCTGTTGAGATGGCAATTGGGAATGCAAGTGTATAAGCCAAGAACAAATTCCAGAATAAATATCCTACTGCACAGTTGTTGCTTTGAAATTATTTTTTAATTCACAAGTTTGATTTTTTTTATAAGTGTTCCAGAAAAGGAGCTGAGAGATCTCTCTTTTCCCTGTATGTGAAATACCTCTAAGTTTGTGTGAAGTCCTTTGGTGTGTCTTGTCCATTGATTCCATTGTATCTGACTCTCATAGCTGATGACATGGATCTATTAAAGATGATGCTCCTCACTTGCAGCATGAATGATGTCATTTTAATTTATTAAAATATTATCTTTTATCACTTTTCCTGTCAGCTGAATGTGAGACCAGACATGGATGGTGGAGCCTGGTGACAACTGAAGTACAATGTCCAGTTATGTTCTGCAGTCTAGTAAAGCATTAGTGTTCTCCCTATCTGTTCTCACTTGCGTTGCAGTGGTTTGCCTTCCGCATAATAATAAAATGTTGACGATAAAATGTTGACCTCCAACAAAACACAGACTGAATGTTTGTTCTTGTTCTTATCATGTTCAAACAGGCTTGCATGTGGTTCTTATTTCACCATCACAAACTGAAATACAATGTACATATAATAAATTGATTATAAATAAAGAGGTTTATAATATTATATTAGTGTTATGACTATTAAAGAAGTAAATAAACAATGAAATATTTTGTTTACTAGTTGCTGTAACTTAATTATAAAATCCTGGCTTTCCCAGCCTGGTGAGTGGCATTCCCAGAGCAGTATGTGCTGTTTGCTAGACCATAGTAAGTAACTGTGAACAATAAATCTGACTTTACAATGTGTGAAATAGGGAGCTCACTCTCAGTTAAGAGTGTGCAGCTTCAATTCAAAACAATTGTGTGAATCAGAATGTATTTAATATCTTCCCTTTTCTCCACTCCAGAATAGTTTTTTAAACTTTTTTTCCCATTATGAAAAAGTAGGGTACTCAGTGTATGCTGTTACTGATGTGACAAACCATCTGTAAACACGGAGTTAAACTCTGTATGAGAGAATGTGTATGTATTGTGCTTATCATACCAGCCCAGCGTGTAATTAGGTTGGCCTGGTCAGAGACAGTGTTCTGTGTGGGATTATAGTATGGGTTTGTGAGCAAAAGTGGGACAGAGGGACAGAAGGACAGAGCTGTGTAATCAATGCGAACTCATTTATTATATAAACAAGCATCTCCTCTTGATCCAGATGGATTTTCCTCATGGACAGGTGGTGGTGCAGCCTTCCTTTTGGGCAGATGGGCTTATCAGGCTGATCTGGCTTTAAAAAATATGAGAATTAGTAATCATGTTCTTTTATTTGTCTGGGTTTGGCTCTCTGCTCTTAGAGGAGTGTGCACACAGTGACTGGTGAGCCCCAGCAGCCCTGCCTCGCTCCACACCAGTGCCAGCCAATTCCCATCACTGCACATGAGCTCTTATTGCAGGGCCAGGCACAGGTGAGACACCCTAAACACAACACTGCTCTGATGGGTCAGACATGGAGTCAGTTTGGCTTAAAGAAGAGTGTTCAAAAGCCAGGTCCTGTAGGTAGACTCCACTCTTTGATACACTCTTTGCTCACTGCTCATTTTAGACCAAGCCAGCTTTTTTAACCTGAAGATATTTTGCTGCTAATGGTTATGTACAGTCTCATACAGCAATGGCACCATGTAATTCAAGTCATGGCTTCTTTCATGCAAGATTAATTCTTGAGATGCACATCAGATTTCTCCATCCTTCCACATGTGTTTGGGGTGAAGTGACACATTCTCAGAGGTGAAAACCTTGCTAAACCATGCACCTTGCTAACCATGACCATACTGCTTCAGGACCTGTTCCTGTGTGAAATTCCTAAATAGGTGTATGTTGGGAAAAGCCAGAAGAGGTTCTTGAGACACACTACTATGTGCATTCTGATGCACATAGGATGCTAGAGGGACTGAGGAGCCATTGTAATGAGGCAGAAAGCATCTCGCCAGAGGAGAAGGGGAAGATGCTATTCTTCATCTTGACTACAAATTAGCTTTCAAATTAAAAAAGGAAAAAAGTCTAGCTGTTAATTGTTTTCATGAGATGGTGCCCCAGTGTACTGGTTTGAAAGCAAAATCAGTGAGAGGTTCAAAGTCAGAAATACAATTTAATATAAAGGAAAAATAAATGCAATAGNGTACCGGGGTGACTGCAATGCTGGGCCCAAATACCAGATTACTCTCAAAGCCAGTGAACAAATGACACATAGCATAGCAAACTGCAAAAGCCAAAACCAGCCTTTCACACACTCTCAAATTTGATGTACAGCAAGACATGGAGTGTGGCACAGAGCAGGTAAGGGAACAAACAAGTCAGTGGCAAGAACAAGTAAGTCAATACTGCAACCAGCAACTGCTAAACAGGTATAGAATTAGGTTTCTCTACCATACTCTGATCGAATCTGTTATTATTCTGAACACTTAGTGCCCTGTGTTGGGTGCCAAAAAGGACCATCATGGGCTCACCCTGGATGTCAGCTCAGCCTCACAGAGTTGATTGCTCATAGCTCTCAGTGGAATAGGGGAAAGAACTGGTATGGCAGAAATGAGAAAAGTCATGCTTTGAGATAAAATACAGTATAGTAAGTAAAGGGATTAAAAAAAAAAAAAAAAAAGGCAAAACCAAACCAAATAACCCAAAGTGATGCAAAGGCAATCACTTCCCACCAACTGACTGCTGCTGACCCAGCCCCTGTGCAACAGCCCCTCAGAAGACTCACCACCTCACACTGCTCAGCATGACATCAGATGTTATGGAATGTTCCTGGGATCAGTTGGGGTCAGCTGGGCCTGATGTCCTGGCGGTATCCTTTCCCAACCCCTTGCCCACCCCCAACCTCCTCACTGTGAGTCAGTGTGAGGAAGAGAAGGCCTTGTGCTGTACAGGAAATTCACCTCAGCCAGAAGCCACACAGTACCACGATTCTGTGCTTGTGGTGTCTTAGAGGTTTAAGTTTGGACTTCCCCTTGGCCACAGAATGAGCAGAGTCATTGATGATGTCAAGAAAAAAAGTTAGAGCCCTTCTGAGATGGATAGAGCCCTGATTGGATCTTGCAGAGAAGAACAGAGGGTCAACTCAGTGCCCCACAGCCTGGAATCACCCTTGGATCTGTATTCCAAGTTGGGAAGACAAAATGCAGGTTTGGGCATACTCAGAGGGGCAAAGAAACTCAAATGCCTGCCTCAAATTATTGCCCATTATCTATCTGTACAATGAAGCTTAATGTTTTCTTTTTCTTTTGCATGTCGCATTCGATATTGCTTCCCCTCAGCCTGGAGGGTGGTGAGATTAGCCATGATGGATGTGGATCAGAAGAAATTCTTTCAAGGCTAATCTGTTTTCTTCCTTAATTGACCTGAATGCTAAAACAAATAAACTAAAATTTATCTGATAATTTTTGTTTGCCTGCTCTGTTGTGCTTGTGTTGAGGGGATTTTTCTTGAAACACTAAAAAGGCTGCTAATTCAGAAAACCATCCTTAGTTTGAAGCCTGACTAAACACAGAAATTAGGACAATTACAGCAGCAAGAGTAAGTGCATAAATTTTGAAGAACATGGAGTACATAAATAATTTGTACATATTTTAAGACTAATTATGAAGACATGAAGCTACCTGGAAATTAGGGTAAAAGTCAATATAGATATACCAGGATAGATGGCAGCAGGCCGTCTTAATAGCTATTACAAATTTTCCAGAGAAAGGAAATAATATGAATCTCATATGGTTTTCTGTAAACACTGCATTATCAACCAATTTCTTTTGTGAAATGTGCTTGACATTTCTGTACAAGATCTTAAATTTTAGACAAATGGATGCTGTCAGGTTTTATTATTCAAGAATTTTCCTAGTAGCCTTCCTGTAGCTATATGGAGAAGTACTAACTAAGGCACAGAAGATGGTGTAGAGACCCAGAGAAGGTGGCTTTAAGTCACAGGGTGGATTAGATGCTTCCTTCCCCTTGCAGGTAGTTCGTCACAGATGGGAACTGCTGTGAGGAGGGATGGAGAACTGGTGAGAAAGGAGGGAGCAGTCGGCTGCGTTGCAAAGGAATGTATCAGGACATGGAGCAGTGACCAAGGTAGCTCCTTGAGCATCATTCCCAGGACTGCTCTTGTTTGAAATCTTCTCTGATGACTCTGACTCAGTAAGTGCTTAAAAATGAAAATTCCTGATTGCATTGAACTTGGATGCACTGTCAAAACAGAAGAGGGACAGAATTTCATAAAGGAAGAACTAAACAGCCTTGACCACTGTACAGATAGAGCTGGCATGAAATTCACAGCACAGAATGAAAGGGCAAGGTTTTGTACTCAGGGTCTGGCAGACAAAAGTCTTCCTAGCATGTTGGTGTTCCATTACAAGGCAAGCACAAAGAAGGACCTGAGAATAAGAAGAAGTTGGATACATCAGCTGTGATGTTCTGATCACAGGATAGGTATTGCTCACTCATTTTAAGTTGCCATGGAAAAGGTGAATGTAATTCCAGAATGTATCAGCACGTGCATTTCAGCAGTGCTGGTATGAATGGCAGTGAGAGGGCCTGGTGAGATTGCCTGAAGACTATCCTGGCAGGACCACTGATGCTTCAAAAGGATTAGAAAAATAGAGAGGCTACTGAGAGAACTGGGGAAGGGGAGGTTTAAAGATCTGTTTTCCTCCGTGCATACTTGTAGAAACTTCCCAGCTGAAGAGAGGAGCTATATAAGTTAAGAAGGAAAGTGGCACAAAAGCAGAGGCATATTCCTTGTCCTGAAGATACTTCAGAAAGACTCTCTTTAGTTTCTGTGCTGGATCCCTCTATGCCTTGCCTGAAAGGAGACCCTAAGGAAGCAGGTTCATGGCTGTTTGTTAGGATGCTTCAGCTGGCAGAGTCTACCCAGGGAGAAGAGAGGCTTTTGAAGCAATGCCTGTGTCACCCGAGCCACTTTAGCTGACATTAATCTGTTAGGGTAGGTAAGAAGATTTAACCATTAGGCTTTTGAAGTGTCTTAAAATAATCCTGATTTTTTAAAAATGATGTCAGTAATAGAAGGAAAGCTGTATAGAAAAGAAAAATACTTCTTTGTGTTAAATACAGATTTCTGATCACAATAGTACAATTTCTTTTAGAGCTATGACTGGTATTTTTGAACACTGGACATACAGTTGTAATTATTTCCCTCTTTAAATTAGTACAATGGTTTTAAAATAATAGGTTTTTGGTGAGTTATACAAGAATGAATGGAATGAAATGCCTGAATTGTGTGTTAACACACCTTCACACATACCATCATTCTTGCAGCAGATTATTGTCTTTTTCTGCCACTATAATTACAAATTCTCTGAAACATGTAAACAGTCATTGACTATTTGGAAAAAGAAAAATTATGTGTTTTGAGAAAAGGACAGACAAATGGTCTCTCAGTGCCAAACATTTCCAGAACTATGCAAAGAAGAAAGACATGGTCTTCCCTTCCTTACCTTTTCTGAGTGTTTTTATTTTTAGACATGAAAGATTTGCCAGATTATATAAACTGGTATACAATGTGAAAATAAAGATTGTCTGTTTTTGTGGCTTTGAAATTATCATTTGTATCTTGCTTATGGGTGGAGACAAATAGTGAAGAGGTGGAACAAACTGTCCACAAAATTGTTAGGAATGTTAGGACACAAAATGTCCTCAAACATAATTGCAATTGCTCTAGTTCATTAGTCACGGTATTTGCAGATGGGCTTACAGTGAAAAAATAGCAGTCTGCAATTATTTGATAGAAACAGTTGTGACAGAGACTCTTTGCTCTGTGGACAAATCAAACTTGCCTTTTGTTATACAGCAGTTAGTTTTTGAAGTTCTGTATTATTTGGAAAAAAATTCCAGTCACTGGAATTCCTTATACTCTTGTCTGCTGACATCCAGAATTGTAAGTGCATTCTCATCCTATCTGGATCAAGAAAATTCTAAAATTTTAAAATAAAATAAGGAACAGTAGGCCCAGTAAAGGTCACAAGCTTCATTAGGTTCTTCCTGCATTACACTTTTTTATTTCCTTAAAAATAACACAGAAAACACACAAGTTTACAAGGGATGTTGGAGGGAAATTATCCATACAGAGATCACTACTAGCAGACTACTGACAGACAGTGGAAAGGCCTGGAATCCTACAATCCAATCAGTTACAGTGGAATTTCCAAGTATCTCATAAGTCAGTCACAGCCCCGAGGGCTCTTTTACCTTCTGCAAAGCAGCAGCATGGCAGTAACAAGAAGAAACCTCGTATCTCTATCCCTCCCTACTTCCCTAGTCTGCTAGAGGAGGAAGGGAGTGAATAATTCCTCCCTGATCCTGAAAATAATAAACTAGGTGGACCTAATGCTTAGCAAAGGAGCATTTGGCCAGTCACAAACAGTGTTATTAATTTGTGGCACTTTTTAGTGCATGTCCAGAAACCCACTGCTAGGGTGGACATTATGATTTATTTGCTATGAAATCAGTGATCAACACGGGGAGGAAAATGCTTTTGTTTTACATGGGGAAAAATGGTTATATGTCAATAATCCTGCATATTGACCCACTGGGAGAGGGGTTTTGCACTGCCATACCGAAGAGGAATGACAGATTAATTAGTGCTTTGGGCATTAATTATATTAGGGTTGATAATTCTAGGATA
This sequence comes from Mystacornis crossleyi, assembly GCA_013400655.1. Classification (NCBI taxonomy): domain Eukaryota; kingdom Metazoa; phylum Chordata; class Aves; order Passeriformes; family Timaliidae; genus Mystacornis; species Mystacornis crossleyi. The sequence continues at coordinate 16,776 of VYZQ01059419.1, forward strand.
AAAGCAGCACAAGAATGCTGTGTATATTTTCACTGGAGAGCATTCCATAACTGAAATCTGTAAGCCACTGCCACTTCTTTCTTTCATGACACCGTGTTCTAAGTTTCATGTTTTGAACACAGCTCTGGAAGGGCAAAAGACTAAGTGGAGACAGGTGTTCTTCAAAAAGCGCAGAGTTTCTGACTGTTTCGCTCAGGATTTTTTCATCTCTGGAGATGCCAGGTATCTCCCGTGCAAACACGGAAGGGAACTCATCCAGACAGCATGGTCACTTGGGTTGCCCACAATACTTTTCCTTCCCCATACAAGCTAACAAAATCTCCACTGGTGGTGGCACACAGATGACAGGTGTGAAATACAAAGTGAAGAATTGAAGGTCAGTGTAGGCACCTCCTGTACCTGCACACTTGCTTGGAACAAGACATTTTGCAAACCCTCCAGAGTGGCTGCAGCTTACAGTCTTTGGATGTGTAAAAACCTAAAGTTTGAGAGACAGAATAAGGCACTGGCATGTAAATCATGAGGAGTATCCCGTCTGGTATAATAAAGAGTCACTGAGACAGCTGCTGTCACAAGAGATGAGCAGAGATATTGCTACAACAGCAATTTTTGTCTTCCTAAGTAGCCCTAACTGCATACATGGAAAAATCCAAATATTTCTAAGCAAAGAGTAGAAAATAATACAAGTTCTTTTTTCAATATTTTAAATGTAGTTCATCTGTGTCCTAATGTGTTGTCCAGACTCCCAATTCATATTATTATTCAGGAGCAATGTGGAGCAGGATGTAATTTAGCTAGTAGCCTCTGGTCCAAAAATGACTGAATTCAAAGCATACATATTTGGACTCCCCAGACATCCCTCACATTAACCACTATAGCATGTAAAAAATGTATCTTTCCTGTCATAGAATAGCATTAACTGGAAGAGGAATATGGTCATAGCTGTCACAGAGATTACTCCCACAGTTACAATTGCCAACTGCTTACTGCAGTCAATGGTTGTATTTGGGACAATTACAGATGATATCCATGGATAATCTACTGCCTGTTTTGGCCATGTTGTACCCTGTAGTGTAGTCCTTGACAACTTTAACATCAAGCTATTGTAATGTTTCTAAGAATGTACAGAACATTGCAATCCCTCTTTCCAGTTTTCATTTGGTCTTTCAGAGCTGTCTTATGGTGAAATCTCCTTGTAACACCTGCACCATTTTCAATTAATAAGCCTGTAAATATTTTCTTTCAGCACTTGAGAGCTATTTGAAGGGGACTGAAGCCTGAAAATATATTTATTTTCTCTTTATTGTCTTCTGCAGATGCCTATTAGATAATCCAGGAACAAAACTGCTGATTTATAGAGCGATACTGCACATCACTGGTCTGATTTATGGGGTAGTCTCTGTTTTGTTAGTTCAGCAAAACAAGAATGGCATTTTTGCGATCAGAAGTGCCAAAAAACATTGTTCATCATTAAAAATCTAACCTGAAGAGCAAGTTGAATTACTGAGGTGCCAAAGTAGCAGGGTTATGTCATGTCCTTTTTTTTATGGTCAACTGTTAGATTAGAGCCACCACAGAACTCCAAGGTTAGCACTGGCTGACATGTGCATGTTTCTATGCCTGTCTCAAGCAGGCTTGATGGTCTAACTGTAGGTTTGCCATTGTTGTGACAGGTTCTGGAATTATGTCATGCTCCATTTTATCCATCCCCTGTTCTAACTATGAATAAGTGGTACTCTTCATAAGCAAATCCTAAACTACAGATAGTTGTATGGGTTATATTTAAGACTGTAGATGTGATTATGTATGAATTCTCTATTTGCTAAGGAGGCTTGATTTGATTTGATTCGATTCTTTTTCAGGCTACCTTATTTTTCTGAATTTCAGCCTTTAAATTAAAATCCTCTTTTATATCTTTATTGGTCATGATATCCAACATTCTTTAAATGTACAAACCAGAAGCTTTATTTTAAAAAATGATTAGCATTATAGCTGTCAATCTTGCACTGAATTTGGTGCAAGTATCAGGGCAGTATCATTTCTCAAAGAGAAATAAAAACCTCACCCACAGTTATTACGTTAAACTTTTTAACTCATTCTATAAGCTTTCTTCATGAAGTCCTAGAAATATTTTCTCACTTACCTTAATTTTCCCTTTCTCATGTTCTTAATTTTTGTATCAGCTTTCTAAGAACACTGATTTCTTTACAATTTTATGCATTTATTTTAAAAGGTAACCAGTTGGGGAGGGTGGCTTATTTAAATACATGTATACGTCTCTATATAGTGATATATCTGGTCATCTCTATCACTGTATATAATGATAAAACTGTGCATCTATGTCTCTCTCTATAATAACCATCGAGGGTTTTCATCTCTATGCAGTTGATTCAGTATTTTCTCCCATTTGCTTACTTACTATTGTTTCTATGGCTACAGTGTTTAAGTCAGTTTGTCTACAGTTTTACTCTTTCCTGCTTGAGTAAGAGCAGTAGGTGACTGCAAGACTGGTTTCACTGTCAGTCAAAACAAGAGTAGCTATAATTATTTTCTAAGCATATATTTACTGTTTGTTTCCACGAGTCACATTCTCGATCATGTAAATGTGTTATTGAATTTCATGGGTAAATTATTTCATGTCTGTAGTTCCTTATGTTTTGGGGTGTGATCAGAAATTACAAAACTCCATGCATGTTTAATTTTTTGAAGATACCCTAAAGAAATTTGGAGGAGTTCAGCCTTTTTATCGCCATGTGAGACTTGGTGGTACAATACGTTTCTGTTGTGAAGAGAATAGAAATAGTATAAAAGAAGTTCTTCTACTTCGCATTTTTTGTATTTTAATGGGATTTTTTTCAC
>VYZQ01059419.1:19691-38586 GCA_013400655.1 Mystacornis crossleyi
CACCAAATGTAGACTAATTACTACCTACATGAGTTATTTTTGAGACTTTCAGCTTGAGATTTGGAGATGTTTTGATGCACAGAATAGGTTGTCTCTGAGGCACTCTAATCAGGTACATTTGTAATTCCTAGAAGAATATATGATTTCTTGATGCAGTATTTTCAGCATTAAGATACGTGTCACCTTCTTACACACTGCTCCTTCTCCTGGTGGTATCTAACAACAGTTTAGGCATTCTTGGGGGTGACACAGGACCAGGAATGAAGTGATTTGCTCAAATACATCAACAAGCCCATAAGAGAGGTAAAACAGTTGCCAGGATTCCTGTGCATAGAGTCCCAATGACTAGATTGCACAGCCTACTTTAAATTTGTATGTGTTACTATCAGTATCTTAAACCCTGAAACCAACCAATTCTTTTTGCAAGAATAATTGGCACGGATGTTAGTGTATGTTCTCAGGTAGCTGCAATAGATCCAGAACTACGTGTTTATATTTGAGTTCCTGCCCATTAAGGGATTGTTCTGTAACATTATCAGCTCTCACACTCAAAATGCCAAGGCAGTTTTCCCTGCATAATTGAAGTGTTTGCCAAAGAAATGGCAGAAGAAACTTATAATTTTGTATAGCACACTAAAATGCGGGCTCACAGCTGTCTACACTAAATGCTGTCTGATGCTGTTCCAGCCCTAACTGTCCTAGGAGAGAAAAGGAATAATCACCCCATAGATAGACAAGCCCGGTTTCAGGGTTTCACTCTTGTACCAAGCATCAGCAACCACTGCACCCAACCCTCCTTGGACTAGGCTGAAGCCCTACTGCAGAGAGGGGAGCTCATTTTTTGGACACTGCTTGCCCAGTGCTGCCATCCGTGTATGTGAGCTACCTGCACTGCTCTGAGCTGCTCATTGCCAGTGTTGAGCACAGCTGGGGGAAATTTTCCTCTGTGTTTTCTGGGCAGAGAACCAAAAGCAGATTTGCCCAGTAATAGTTTTTAATGGCAAGTCCTGATGATCTGAGGCTCATGGAGGGACTGACAGATAGTGAAGTTTAAAAAGTCTGCAAAAAGACAGACATTTTAAGAAATTGTGGTCAGTGTTCAAGGGTCTTGCAAGGACAAAGGATCAATAAAAATTTCAATTATTCTCTCAAACAGTCTGGGTAACTTGATAGACAAGCTCCCTCTTGTGCTTCTTCACCGCACATTTTGAGGAACTTTGAACTCTGCTCTAAGCCACATCCTTCCTGCAACACTGACACTAAAACAATTGCCATTCTGAACATAGGCACAAGATGCACTGAGATGCTGTGTCAGCAGTTGTTTACTTGCCCTCAGCAGACAGCAACACCCCCTGATCAGCCATAGCTCAGTCTTGATCCAGAGGCAGTGGTAGCCGAGGGGTGCAAATGCTGACCAGGAGGGCAGGACTGCAGACCTTGGCGAGTGGTGTTGCCCTGAATGAAACTGGTTTCATCTCAGGAGATGTGATGGAAAGAATTGAGACCACCTCACAGGTGGTCCACTCAAATGTTCAAGTATTTCAGATGTCTTCCAGTTGATCACATCATCTGCATAGTCAAGGTCTGTGAAAGTCATCTGGTCAATTAGTCTTCCAGAGCTTGGGTCACCTACTCAGGTGGGTCAGCTACCTGCCTTTGGCATGGCAAAATAATGAAGAAGGATGCAGAAGAGGGCTTCAGCTTGTGATTCTTTTCCCTTCTTCTGCCTCTCTATTTCTGCCCTGTGGGAGAAGAAAATGATATTTAGCAAGAAACAAGTTTTCTGTGCCTTGTAGCAGCAGGTGTGAGTTCTCCACAAGGATTGTGCATGTGTTTTTTGAAACATGCTCTGCCTGTGTCATATTGAGGCCACAGCATAGTATCATTCCCTTTCTGCTAAAGGGAAGGTAAGTAAACAACCACACAAATACAAAAACTGCAACGCTGAGAAATCAACCCATGGCACACAAGGATAATATAAGCAGAAATACTGTCCCAAGAGTTATTATTATTCAGGCCATTTACAAGAAATCTGCCACAAATTCAGTGTGTAAATTATTTTCATTTACAGTAATGGCAGGCTGAGGTTTTGGAAAATAGCTCCGAACTAGGCTGCACTGTCATCAGTGACACACTGACTAGTCTGGACTTGGAAACCGGATGTAAGTCATGTAAAGGGAAAGATTCACATTGTGCTAATAACTTCTACCATTCTGAAATGATTTAGGTCAAAGATTATCTTTTGCTGCTCAGAAGCACGTTAATCTCACCACTTGTGTTTTGTGAATGTCAGATTCATAGATATAACTGAACTAAAATACTGTCCTTGAATAAATTTAAATCCTGGACAATTTTACAGCATTTTTGCTGAGTGTTGCAGTGTAACAAACCCTTTGAGTATTGTTGACTCCAGGAGAATTGGGGTATTATAGAAAAAAACCTAAGCTAACAGTCATACCCAAGAAAATAAGGACAAATTTTGCTGGATAACTCTGAAAGATCAGTTCATGCAAAGGTTTAACCTTATGTGAAATGACACCAACTACTGTCTTATAAATGGTGCTGTTTTAACCAATGGCTAATTAATAGCTGTATTAACTTTTCAGAAGGCAGAGCCAGAATGGGTTCCAGATGGGCTGGGGTAGGTGGCCTGGGAAAATAAAAGGCATCTTGAATTCCAGTTTAGAGAAACTGGAGTTGTTTGTTAACTGCATTAAATGCTGAATTTGTTTATTTATAGGTAAAGAATGATGTAGAAAGATTTTATTTGATGGCACTTCTCCAAGCAAGTTTTTAAAGAAAGGAATATTATATATTTTAATTCTTGTCAAAGTACAGAACAAAATGGAACCATTTAACTTTCTGTTTTCCACTAAGGTTAAAATGGCAGCTCTGCTCAGTTATTTACTTCTTCCTACACAAAATCTCCATTTCATCAAAGTTCAAATGTGCCAACAAGAGAAAGAATTCATTATTCATCAAATGAAAAATTAAACTATAGTGCAGACACATTCATGAAGGACTTCATCTATAAAACGTGAAGGCCATGTTACTCTAACTTCTACCTTGACTTTGTCCTCTTTTGATAGCAGAAATTGATATTTAGGTATAGACATTAGCTCGAAATGCCCATTCAAGTTTTTGTTTTAACTTGCTGTCTTTATTAAAGCTGGTAATTACTTGGCAGCAAAGGAGATGGTTCATGTTTCCAGCTGGAATTTTTAATAAAGCATTATAAGAGTAACTGAAGGACAGCTATTGCATCTGAAAATCTTTGCTGTTATTTTAGCAGGCTTCAGTACAGCTGTTAATGCATCACATCCTGGTGCTGCCAGGACAAGCCCATTTACTGTCAGCAGTAACAAGAAAGTAGCTCAGGCATGATATAAATCTTACAAATGTTAGAATAATCTAATATCAGTCTCTACAACTTACATTTTATAATCATGATAAATATCATATGGTGGCTCTTAAGAGTTGTATTGCTTTGTCAAGAACTCTTACCAATATGAAGTCTGAATCTGCAAATCTCTGGGGAAAGGAACAATCTCCCTTCACTATTACATCCCTGGCCTCCACAGATCAGCTGATCACTGCTACAGCTGCCACTTGAGGTGTTGTGATGCTTATCTGGATCTTCTTGACCACTTCCCCAGATACTGTGTTCTGTTTCTGCTTCATTTTGCATTACTTTTAGATTCGCTTTTCACTGTTTCAATCATCTGCAAATTTTGCCTCATGCTTGAGCTGTGCTTAGTGGAGTTGGGAGTAAACAAATGACTTGCTATACTGACTTCTCATTCCAGTTTCCTCTTTGGGGAATTAACTGAAATCATTGTTTTACTTCCCACAGCTCAATCAGTGACTTAAATTGAGGCAACCTTCCACAGCTGTGTCCTGACTGCAAATGTACATTTATTTGACATTTTTTCCTCATCAAGAAGGTTTTAAATATTTAATTTTTTTAAACAGCAATCCTAATTTCTTTTTCTAATGCACTGCAGCTTCAGTTTAATCATTTGGACAGAATCATGGCTAAGATTTGGTTCTGTTCCAAACAAAATAGATTTCTCAGACTCTATTCTTGCACTGGTTTGAAGCACTGAATCCAACTGGTTGTTATTTACAGCTGGCTGACAGCTGTAATACATTTGCAGCCTTCACTACTGCAGTGTATCACTGTCACGAAACTTTTAGCAAGTAGCATAGCTGGAGCCATAACAAAATGGTTCAGTGATTCTGTTAACATTCGGTGCACTGCATCTCACCCCACGAGTTTGTTCAGCCCTGCACTGGGAACTCCGTGTGCTGATGGACTAGGGCTGAGCAGCCTCATCAGAGCCGAAGCACAGCAGGAAAACCAGAAAAACAGGCAAAGACAGAGAACAAAAAGCATGGGCTCAGACTGCCACTGTCCTCCAAACAGCCTGGAGTGGAAGTAGGACACAGGTAGAGGTGCAGGCACAGAGCATCCTCCTGGCTCATTACCACTCCGTACCATTTCTCCTGCTGTTTTTCAACAGGATGTGAGCTGGGACTCACTTGCAAAATTTTATGTATGCTATTAAAAATACAAGGTAAAACCCAGGAGGATTTGGCTGCATATTGACTGGATATGACCTTTATCCTTTCAAATATTTTTCCTATGATTAGCATGCAGTTTATAATGTATCACTGTATTCTTCTTAGTAACTACTGGAACTCTGGTTCTTGTTTCTTGTTCAATACAATGCATATGAAGGATTTTGTACTATTTAACTATCTCTTTTCCAGGAAGTATTTTCTCTCATCTGATGAAAAAAAGGTTTAACATGATCAAAGTACTGAACAGTAATTTTTCTTAAGATTTTCTTTCTGTTCTGAGGTAGTTCATTCAACATTAAGAAATGTGAGACAACTGCCATTTCAAGCTAACGCACTGTTTTTTTTCCTCTTCTTTTGTCCATTATTTTATTTTTATATACCCCTGGTTGAGGCACATGCTTTGTTCTTTTGTTTATATGCTTAATTCAGGTTGTAGTTCCACCTAAAATAAAATGCAAAGGGAAGTTTTAGCTTGGTTTATACTTTTGTATGCTTTTAGTCTAACTTGAGCTGTAAGAACTGTTCCATCATTTAAATGTAACAAGTTTTTTTGCCTTCATTCCAATTGCTTATTCTGCTTTCTGTTGCATTTTAACAGTGTGGGTTTAGAGAGTAGTATAGTTCCATTAGATATCTGAATTATATTTCCAGTGGTGTTACTAAGTAGCTGTATTATTTAATGCTTATATGCCCTTCTTTTAAACAGGTGACAGGATAAGTATTCAAATCATGACTGCTTACTGCAATTAACTTGGTAATGAGTATAATAATGATTACTGGAGACAAGGCATGAGAGGAATTCTTAATGCTTTCTAACAATTAATGAAAAAAGTGTGCTAAGCTGTATGAAAAAGTGACAACTACTAGATATACCCTGGGGACTGCTGGGTGTCAAGCACAGCCTTCAGTGTGTTACATTAGCCCAGAGAGCTTCAGCTAATCATAAGAAACATCTTTCTTGACTCATATGATCCTAGATCTCAAACTGACTTTATCAGCTGTTGTGAAAAAACTTATTACCAGTTGAATATCCCAAAACAGTCTGATAGGACAAAATGTCCTCATTGAAAATTTGAATTTCCTACTTTTAAGGACGAAAGTTGTGTAATATTATCCAAAGGCTGATATCCTGTTTCACTTGATATAGGTTAAGATAACTGGTGTTGTCGCAGTGACCACTTGATCACAGCCCAGGCTAGCACCTGCGGTGTGCAGCAGGTGTGGGGAGCAGCCGGAGGCACGGAGCTTTAAAGCTGCTCCCTTGGAGCTGCAGCTCTAGCCTCAGGGGAGCCACAGCCCCAAGGTCTGCGGTGCTCAGCAGCCCCGACTAGGGAAAGGATAAAAAGTAGCAGGGCGGCTTGCCTCTGGATACAGTCCGAGCTTTACTCACCAAAGTGGATCCTCAAAGAATACACCCCGACTGGGGCATTACAACACTTTATATAGGGGGAGGTAACGGGGCGTAGCCCTCCTAAGGGCCAATAGAGATCTCAGGGGGAGGGATGCCAACAGGGATAGACATACACATAAACCAATCGTCCCGAGGGGTGGAGGGAAGATGGTCACATGTTCCAATGGGGCGTTGTAGTTTCCAAGGGGGAGGTGCCAGAGGGGGGCAGGGTTTTGGGGATTGGCAGGGACCATATTAGGGCAATCTGGGTGGGTGTTGGAGATGGACATAGAACCATCTGGAACATAGGGAGGGGTTTGGGTGATTGATAGGGAAATTGCTAGAATAAGAGGAGGGGAACAGCCATATAGGGGCACAAGGGGAGCAGCTCAAACTGGGAGTTTAGGGAATACAGGGAGGAGGGTAACAGGGACAAACCAACTTAATACAGAATACATAGCAAAACCATTGAACCTAATAAATGGCCGCATTACCACATGATGTGGAAAGTATTTATTTACAACTTCTCAAACAGCCAGGAGAGCTACACAGTTACAAGTGTTTATAAAGGGCATCAGTGAAAAAAAAGGAAGAAAATTGTGCTTTTTTCTTTTCATACCAAAAATAAAAAAAACCCAACCAGTGAAACAAAAAAGAAACATTAAGTCTGCCTGCAATCAGACAACCTGTTTTAGGCTCTATGCTGGCCCACAAAGTCAGAAATTTCTCTCTTCATGCAGGTTTTGTGTCAGAGGTTACATTTATGAGAAAAAATCTCCTTTATTGGACTCTTTCTTGAAGTTCTCCATCTCTAACATCCTTGGAGATTGCTATGACACTTCTCCCCTAAACTAAGGGCTTTCTCACCCCTTTCAACAGAGTTCATTTTGTCATATACATCCTGCAATTGATTGTTCCATTATGCTGGTTATTAAAAAAAAAGTAAACATTCCCCAGCCTGTACCTGGTGAGCTATGAAGCTTGTGTATTTGACCAGAATCCTTAATACAAACATGCAAACGAGATTCACCCCATGCAGTGCATCACTGGCACTATGCTGAGAACAGTGTGGGAGGCATCTCCTTTCGGGTGATATTTGCATTGTGATGACTGAACTCCAGATCGTATCTTTCAAAGGTGTGGCAATAATAGTATAACTTCAAATGCAGCAAGCTCCAAGGTGTACATCAGGCAGAGTGCCTGATGAAGAAGATAACTAAAAAAATGGTGATGGGAGCTGCTCTACTGTCAGAATAGTCATACAGAAGGAAATATAGAAGAAATAAGGTTTACTTCATCTGGAAGACTTTTCCTGAAACATATGGAGCCTTTTAGGCAGACAAACAAAATCCGGTCCACTCAGGAATGGGATGTCCTATCTAGAGCATATTCCATCTATGAAAGAATAAAGAGACAGTTTCACAGGTCAACAGTTATTGGTAAATATTGTACATTAAATAGGTAGAATCCAGTTATCTACTCTGGAAATTACTTTTCCTGTGTGTCCAAGTGTCATTTTTTTTAATACTATGAAAAAACTAGTGACCTTCATAGAGTCATTGGTTCTTCTTTGTCTCTCTCATATAACAGGTAGTTTCACAGTTCACTTTGCCATCTCATAATTTTAATTTCACTGCTGAACTGTTAAACATTTCCAATGCCTGCACACCATCACAACTGTTGCACCGTATTTCACATTGTTTTGATAATAAATCACTGAGGTAATAAATCACACTGTCCTGTGGGAAAGTAGAAGCAGAAAACAGAGAGATACAAACTACTCTTCAACATACTTATTTACTTAACTGGAGGATTTGATAAAGGAAAACTCTTTACATAGAACTGCTGGATCAGGGCAGCAAAAGCAAGGGGATGGCAAATCAGAAAGTGCTCTGTCATTACAAAAGGTGAGGGAGGTGGTAGCCATGATGTAGTGACATTACTTAGACATTACCTCTCTGTAACTGGAAGAGAGGGTGCTGGAGCAATTTCTGCTCTTCCTTTGTTCCCTAGTAGGGACTGTGTCTGTTATCTACACTTTGCTGTTATCTTGTGTTGTCACCGCCTACAGGATGGTTTACATACATTAGATACATCTCTGCTCTCTTTGCAACGCCAGGCTCCCCAAACCAGCTCTGCCCAGCTCCCCGAACCAGCTCTTCCTAAGGCTGCATTCCTGCACCGATGAGTCATTGACCTTCTGTGGTTTGTGTTTCCACCCGAGCTGGAGCCTCTGCTCTTGGCCTCTCTAGCACTCGGGGGCTTTGCAATGTTACTGTGAAATCCAACAGGCTTCTGGTGTGCAGTGACAGATCTTCAAAGGGCAGTAGTGTCCCAAAGCTCAATATCAGCAAAGTAAGCCTCAGTGCCTTAGCTCCCTGCAGAGTCAGTGTAGAGAGATAAACATTCCAGAGAGAAATTCAAAGTGGTGAAATTGGAATTTCATTCCTCAACCTCTTTTTTAAGGACCTCAGCTCTGACTGTTAATGCTAGAAGAAGCTCAAGATGTTAAGTCAGATGTTAAGCAGGTTATATCTGCCTTTGAATATATAGCCCACATCCATCACCCTCCACCTACTGACTCCACAGCCTTGCAAAGGAAGTGTAATTGTCTGGAGGAGCAATCACTGCAGGACTGCTGAGCAGCACTGACAGGCTCCATGAGAAGTAAATCCTCCCCTAAACCTGTTCAGCCAAGAAACTGAATTCAATTACTGAAGATACAGAGAAACACTAATACTTGAAGGACACACTTTAATCCCAGTAGAATCAAAGGAGTGAGTTTTCCAGGCTTTTTGTCTCAACTGTTTTCAGTCATTGGTCATTCTGCTGCTACATCTGCAAGATAGTTTTGGACAGACGTTCTCACTGAGCTTTTCTCACTTTATTCATAGCTTGCTTTCCTAAAGAGTACTTACACTGCTGTTCATTTTTGTGCTTAGTTAATGAACTTCTTGTCTCTAAGCTTCTACCTTATCTGACAGCGAAAGTGTCCCAAACTTTTGATCAGTTCTCGTGGACTATAAAATTGTTTTTAGAGGGATAATATGAATAAAGATATGCTAAATATTCATATTATATAACATTTATAAAGTAATTATGCTGTTTTCTGAAATCTGAGCCACATATCAATGGGTAACTTAAATTTCAATATGCTAAAGCACCCCAAATGCCTTTGGATTTATAAGTTGCAGTCTTGTTATTTCATTTCTTAACATTCCTTTTGCTTGTGTGGCATCAAAACCACTTTTATGTAAGAATGCCTATTGCTGTTTTTGATGGTAAAATCACTATCAATAACTTATTTAGTTTACAGATTCCTAGCAACAGCTCTTTAATGTTCCTCCTTTTTGATAGGTAGAAGATAATTTGTGCTGTGCATCAACCTAATGCACAGTACAAATTAAATTTGTTAAGACAGAAGCACAAAATTACAGCAGTCTAAGAGTATAAAGATGACACATTAAGCCAATGGTCCTTCTAACCCCCCAGTCTGTAGCAACAAACAGCAGATGTCTTGTGCAGAATACAAAACCCAGGAATTGTGTAGTGGTATTTTCAGAGAGTGATGCCCCTTAACTTAGTCTCCTGTAGATATTTCTTTTTGCATTTGCCCAACCACTTATTGAATCCATATACACTTTTGCATTGTACAACATGATCTCTAGAATTTTTATAGCTTATTTACTCATTGTGTGGAAGATCACCTCCTGTTGCTTCTTCTGCATCTGCTGCCTGCTTGCTTTATTTGAGAGTAATACTGCTGTCCCATGAACTGTAAAACACAATTGTTCTCCATTTATTCTCTGTGTTGCTGATGGCTGCAGAGGCCTCCATTGTATTCCCTTCTCAGCAGTTTCTTTCTTGTGCTGGTACTTGCTCCTCACAGAGCTGGTCCAGACTTTGATCATCGCTGCCGCCCTTCTCTGAACCCATTCCAGTCCCTGGGATAGAGGAGTCATAACATCCCAGAATACCCAAGCTGCAGGCACATGGGGTTCATATAGGGGAAAAAAATAATGTTTCCTGTTGTGTCCTCTATTCCTTTCTTTGTCATTTCTAGCATTTGATTTGTTTTTCTGACCTGAGCACTTGACAACCTAGTTGACATTGTAATAAAATTCTCAATTCCAGTAGCAGGCAGAGAGGCTTTTATTTTATATGTAAGATGCTCCTATGTGAATCATCTGCACTTTAATACTTTTTTCACTCCTGGTTTTGCTCCCAATACTCATGGCCTTTGTTCCAAATAATTCAGTGATGATTTTGAAAATCTTGTTTTGCTTCAGATAATTTTCAGCTGCTGCCTGCTTTGCATGTTGAAAATACATATCCAATTATTTGATGTAAATCAAAGCTTCCAGGCTACTACTCAGTTTAAATTCTCCTTCAAAGCCATACCTTATTTGAATAGAAAAGGTTATTATCCCCCCATTTATGCAGAGACGTATTTTAATTCAAACAAGTTTTCATCATACAAGACAGTCCTAATATTTCTACCTTAGACAACATGCAGTTCTTTTATAGGAATAAAATGTCCTTCTACCTTTTTCCACAAAAAGATTTCCCTTGGTGTTTTTGTTTTTGGTAAGTTAGATCTATCATCTTTTATTCTATTTCCATTTTGCTTTCCTCTTTGAAAATCCTTCATAGCTATCTACTTTTCCTTCAGTAGCAGGCATATTCCATGTGGAATCTACTAGGTATGAAATTTCCCTATTTTCTTTGTTCTTGCTTTTTACAAAACTCATGGTGTCATCTAACAAACTGCACTTGGTCATGCTGCAATATTTTTTTAGATTCAGGCATCTGAGGCAATGCAGACCTGTATAACATTCTATATTGACACTAATTCTCCTGTCATTGCCTATCTTGTGCATTAATGCCTTAAGCATATGGATGTGGAAAAGATTCTCTTCTGTCAGTGCTACAGAGCTGGAAATTGCAACAAAGGCTTTTTCCCTTTTTGTTCTGTCTTCTTCCATGATGAACACCTTCTGTTCTGACCAAAAATTCACCATTAACTGCTTGGGGATATTACTAAACATTCATTAAAGAATCCTCTCTGGGGAAAAAGGCTATCAACAATTTTGAAGGCACAACATGTGGTACTTCAATAGGGAAAAGAGAAGAAAAAATCAGATATTTCCTGTCCTGAGGTTGTGGATAAGAGTCAATGCACTGACACAATATGACACCTGATTCTGATTGTATGTGCAATTATACCCTAAAGAGGTAGCAAAAAGGCTTTTGAATTGATTTAATTTCTTTTATGACCATATCTCATTTCTCTACTTGCTGTACTCCAGTGGAGGTGTACAGCACTATCAATTGAGTATATTTTTCCATTCAACTGTTTTCAGGCTTTCAGGCCACTTAGAATTCTGATTCAAACAATCCCAGGAGAATTAATTTTGTTTTCAATTGAGTTTGTTTTTCCTCTTTGTGTTCTTGCAGTATCATGGAGGAAAATATTGTAATGTGTGGGTGTTCTGTAGAGGCTTATTCATCTGCTTCAGTGAGTCTGCTCATTTTGCATCCAAGCATTCCGTTGCTAAAATCAGCAGACCCTATCTTATATACGTCTAGACCCAACCTTGTATAACAGCTGATAGGAGAACAAATAGAAATTTAAGCAGTTTGTATAGATTCTTTAAAAAATCATTAGAATAAATTATCATGAATTCTAAACACAGAAACACATTTGGTAACTGACACTGACATGAATAGTTTCTACTTTTGTGCTGACAGATATGATATTTGCAATAGAAGATTCTGTGTGTGTGTGTGTGCTGCTAGGAGGGACCAGAGGCCTTAGGATCTTTTGATCATTTCCTCATGAAAGATAGTGTTAATTGAAGACCATCCTGGGATTATGAATATACCACCAAACATGCTTCCTACCTGCAAATGGTATGATAACATTCCTGAAGATGAACATCAACTAGACCCACATGAGGCTTCTATACTGACCCTTAGTACAGAAGTAAATTCCTCAGAGGAATTTACCATCCCAGGTTTTGGTTTACCTTCCTGGACTGACAGCTGACATAAATGGTCACTGATTTGGAGACAACAAAGCTGTGATGGTTTCTCACAGAAAGTCGCTCACCTGAAGTCTCATGTATGTTTTTGAACTTGTGAGAATTATAGTTTCTTTTTGAAATGGTGTGCAAAGGTAATAGCTTGACTTTTCATCCTTTGTTATTCCTCATTTCAGAACTGGTGTGCCTTCTATACAATGCCTGCTTCACATTCAGCTTTGCTTTGCTCACATGCTGGCTGTCAGCTGTGCTTATCCTGCAGTTTGGGGTCTCTTCCTCTGTATGTGGAGACTCAGACTCCCCCTCTGAACAGATTCATTAAATG
This sequence comes from Mystacornis crossleyi, assembly GCA_013400655.1. Classification (NCBI taxonomy): domain Eukaryota; kingdom Metazoa; phylum Chordata; class Aves; order Passeriformes; family Timaliidae; genus Mystacornis; species Mystacornis crossleyi. The sequence continues at coordinate 32,035 of VYZQ01059419.1, forward strand.
ATGACTGATGTGGCTGCTAGCAAAGTGAACACTAGTGGTATCTTACTTTTAAAAGTCACTTAGTTTTACATAACCTATGTAATAATCCAACTGACCATGCACTTTTTAAAAAAGATGTGTGCATGTTGGGGTAAGAAAAAGTAGAGACAGTTCAATTGCTGCTGACTTCAAACCTAGAAGGATGTCTGTGAGAGGAAAGAGCAACACAGAGACATCGGGCTGTTGGGCAGAGGGAAAAAGCAGGAGGCAAGGATTTCCCTGGGTGGTCTGACAGGGCCACATAGTCTCACATAGTCTCACCCATGGGGTAAAACTCCCGTCAAGCTTACAGGTCTTCCCACTGCACTCCACAACATTGTGTACATTCATCCATTTGGCCAACATCAAAGGTAATTGAAAACAAAGACAGGGAATAGAAATAGCTTTATGTTTATTTTAAAATGTTCAGTTTGTAGCAGGTTGTATCAAGAGAAATTAAGATCAGAGAGCTAAGGTAATTAAATGACACTTGCACAGCTGGTTGTTTCAGGTCTGTCTCTTTAAAACCTGCCTTTTGCTAGTGTGCTCTTTCATCAGTGGCCTATCCAGCACAGTGAGATTCAATGAGGATTTTGACCTGCTTCATCACTTCTGTAAACAAAGAAATTCAATGAGTTTCAGCTTGTTCATTGACATCTGGGGCTTGACCAAAGCCCAGTGAAAATCAATGGAAATTCTTCCATCAGCCGTAGTGGATTTTGAATCCTGCCTTTGAAACTTAAAATAAAGATGACAGTGAGAAAGGAATACACTTCTGAGCATAAAAAGAATGGATCATATATCCATATTTTGTTTTGATAAATAATGAATGATTTTTAAACACAGAATTGAACACAGACCTTATGATGTTTCTAATTGTGTTATGAAATGTCTTGGTAAACATTTGTTATAAAAAATGAGGAATATGAATTAAGTAAATTTAATATTAGTAAAATTACATTACAGTGGAAAAGTGGAGCCATTTGCACTTCTTATTTTTAGTTCTGAAGAAATATAGTTAAAGGCACTAGCAATCCATGCAGAATTTTGTGTTTTTAAATAGGTCAGTGATGTGGGTTGGGCAAGGGCTTTAAAGTTCTGTTGGTAGCTGAAGGGGTAGATGGGGTCTTGGGGCCATTCAGGGTTTTTTTAAGCAGGACTCTTAGAAACTCTCAGTAATAACATGAAAATAGACTATTAATTTGCTTCTAGAATAAAACAGCTGTTTAAAGCTACAAGTCTAAACTCAAGATCTTATGAAGAAGAATAGTTCATTTTAAGGACTTAATAAATTTAAACAATTTTAACTCCAGGCCATATTTCAGCAATGATAGTGCAGATTAAAATGCACTACAGTAAAGTAACAGCATAAGAAGTGTCTCCATTGGAATTTTACTGTGTTGGTTCTCTTTATGTTGAAGTTTCCAGGAATGGAGATGAAGACTCTATTTCTCTTGGAAAAAAAGCCAATCTGCAGTTGCTAGGAAATGTATTCTAGTCTTGGAATTCTAACTTGACTAAATTCCCAGTTGAAAAACATTATTATTTTATGAAATTATTTACTGCAACTAAAAATATCACTAAGGATGCCTGTTGAGACACTAAATTGACTTCAAAAAGCCAAATAAGCTCATTAGGTGTATTCAAAAGATTACTGTGTCCATTATCAGTTCAAAGTAAATTAACTAACTTTTATTTAAAAATAGAAATCTTTTCTACAACAGTGCACATTTTTTCAGTGGTGATTACAAGACAAAACATGTGTAAAAAAAAAGAATTTCAGAATAAATATATCTCAAAATCTTTCCCCACCATAAGGTGTTTTTATCCATTTCTTTCCAATGTAGCTTGTAAAACCTGCAAAAGAAATGAGGTGTATTAGTCCACAAACAGAAGCCCCAAGGTGTGTAATATTCTGCCAGCACAGTTCTTCTCCCAACCTGAGTTGTTCTCTGAACTGTCCAGACTGATGTCATCAAACCAGTCATAGGCAGCTAAATGGTGAAGCCTAAGAGATTTTCCCAATTAGTTGTGTAAGCTCCCACAGATCACCAGATATCTCTGGCCTTATGAGATTGTCTATAGAACTAAAGAGGTTTAAAGCTCCCAAGAGACTAACTTTAAGTATGTGGGGTGGAAAGTGGTTATACTAAAAAGGTTTATTTTTTAGCCTCACCTCAAGTAATTTATTATCATTCTTCTCTTCTGGGCACATGTTAAATAAAAATATCTACAGATGTAGTGTATAGGGAGCAAGTGTGATTATTTATTAGATCTTTTTTTCTGGTAAATAGTAGGGACGATAACCCGGAATTTATAGTATTCAATGTGTTGTGCCTGATGCTTACAAAGTTGTTTTTCAGATATGTGAGCACCTAAGGTGTTTTGGCTGTATTTTGGAGCTGCTTGGTAATGTGATGCAATGCTTCCTCTCACTATGCTTATGGCTATGTCAGAAGATCGAGGAATTTGGTAAGATTTCTTTTGTGATTGCACAAATATGAAATATTACCTCTTTGATCCTTAATATTAGATTGGAGAGAGTGAATGATTGATGTAAAAGAGCAATGAGACTCTGAATGGAAATGAAATGGCAGTTCACCACAAAGAGTTCAACAGACACTTGTGATTCATCAGAGGGGTATTTAAAATGCATTTATTGCTAAAGCTGCCATAGCAGCATGAAACTTAAAAACCAAATGTCTTAAGTATGGGAAATCTGTGCCTCTGCAGCATTTTATAAAATTCAGGTTCTTTTGCATCAAATGATAAACTGGGAAATAACTTCTATTTTAATAGGCTTGCTGGAAGACTGTCCTAAAACTTACACTCATCTCTTAAATTGCACAGGTGCAGCATTGACTCTCTTAACTATCAGATGTCAGAGATACTTTACAGCATGCACAGGCTTGGGAAAAAATGTAAACCAGAAGCTATAAAAACTTCTAATCTTCTCATCTCTTTCTAAGACAAATTAAAGAAAATTAATTAAGAAATTAAAAGATGCCCCTTAAATGTGATTTTGATCGAAAATGAGGCAATTTTGATACCACATCATGTCTCAGGGTTGTACTGAGGGCTCATATTTCATAAAGCACGTCTCATGTCATTCATGATGCGCTGTGCTGACAGAACAGCTCCAGTGCTTTGGGATGTTTAGCAGCAGAAAGAAAATGCTGTTCTCAGGCTTGACTGAAACATGTATTTACTAATTCTAGAACACTGACAATGATTAAAGACATTTCTGTCTACTAATTCTTCATCTTTACTTCTTCAGGAATTAAAATCCATAGATACAAAAGTAAAACACAAGCGATAACGATGACTTGGATTTCTGAGTTTTTAGAGAAAAACAAAACCAAAAATGGCCCCCAACTCCTATTTTGCCCTTCCTCATTATTCTAAAGAAAAAGGCACTCACTGAACAATCTGGATTTGCATCATTACTGAATATTTTCTTTAATATGAAACTAAGATCCTTTTAGAAAAAGTCACACAGTAAAATTCTTTTGAATAAAGAATTTAATTTAAGACCTCCATAGCTTTAACAGGGTTTAACTATGTACAGATTTAACAGGGATAATTTTCTGCTTGTCCTCTATTTCCTTACAGATGGCAAAATAAAATTTCACAGAATGGGCAGTTATCTGAAAAACCTCTTGCAATACTTGCAATACCTAGAGAAGTCTAACACAATGAAATTTGAAATCTGAAAGGCCTGAAGACAGTATTAAGACATGTTAATGGTATTTGGCTAAGCACTATTTTTCTAATTTCTGTGTAAAATGCAAGACTCTATCTCAGATTTCTCCTGCTTTATTGGTTTACAGGACACATCTTTACCATGAACACATTTTACTGCTTGACTAAGACTGTTATTCTATCCCTAGGTAATTTCAAATATTTTCTAAGGAATAGCTATGAGCCACAAAAATAAGTGATAAGGAAGAATTGTTGACTTGTAACTAGGTGTGTTTTTAAGCTAACTGACTGAATATTGATTTTTGCTTTTACTCACTGCAAATCTCCTCCCCATTTTCTTTTAGGCTGCTGTAAGGTACATTGGAATGCTCACCACTGCCCATTGTCTTCCTTCCTGGGGGCTGCCACTGGAGATGTGCTGGCCGACAGCCACAGTCCCCAGGCCCTTACCCCAGGGGCTTTTCTTAGCTCAGCCACCAGGAGGGAACACAGTGCCAGAAGGCTCTCTAGCTCACCTTTGGTCTCCTTCTTACAAGTAAACATTGCTTCTTGCTGCCCTTCAAAAAAGTGCCCAAGCTACCCCCAGATTAATGACTGCTCACAGCCTGTCTGTTGAAAATCCACTGCAGGAGTTCCAGTCTCCAGTAGTTCAGAACCTCGTTCCAGTTTCTGCCCTGACCACACTCTCAGCTGGCTCTTCTCTTCTTCATTTTGACTCTCATCTGTTGACCTGAGTTCCCAAAGGATCAAGGCTTATGTGATTGGACAGCCCAAAACCTTCACCCCTATGCTTAACTCTATTTCCCCCCCCCAAAAAAAAAAAAATTGATAAATGAGCTAAGGTCTATATGAGAGTGTTTCCTGTAAGACTGTACAATCTGGTTGCTTGCTGGAGGAGCCACTAACTTAACCCGAGTAGCCGCACCTCATTGCTTGCTAGCAATGTTGCTAGCGTGTTTCTTGTTGAGAGGCAGCAGAGGCGCTGCCACGTAGCTCAGGAACACGGGGGCGAGGCTTTGTCTGTGTGCGCGCTTTCGGGTGGAGAAGAAACACTATCTGTGGGGTGCTGAGGTCACCGACAAGCGGGGATGTAGGTGGAAATACTAGAATTGTGGGGGCAAGAGAGGACAGAAAAACGCGAGAGCCGTGTGTTTTCTCCTCCGCGAAGCTCGAAGTGTGATTTCCTCGAGGCAGGATGGGGCAGGCGGGCCCGCGGCGGAGCCGGGCGCGGAGCGCGGCGGCGGCCGCCGGAGGGCAGCAGAGACCGGCGAGCCGGGCGCACCGAGCCCCGCAGCGCCCGCACAGAGGCGGATGCAGAAGCGAACATCGTCATAATAAAACCTCCTCCGGACTACTCTCAGTGGCCCTAGTGCCCTCGAATCCTGCAAAGCAGCAGAAGGAAGAGATCCGCTCATCAGGAGCAACCTGTATCTAAAGAAACCCCTAGAATCCGTCATATGTTGTATGCACTTTGCTCAGCCACTTGAAGAGGGAACGTATCAAACAGCATCAAGTGAACAGCTGCAGAAACGCAAAGCAACAACTCAGCCGGTTCCTTCAGTTTCAAAGTCCAAGCCAGCAATATGCGGGGCTGGGAAACTCAGAACTGAAACTTCTGCTCTTGCTGTTTTAAATACTGACTATTGCCATTGTGTCCACATTTTGGAAAACAAAGATTGCATTTCTCTTTTCTAAATGCTCTGAATGCTTACGAAGTAGTATATTTTAACCCAAAATGGAAGCCAAAATGTTCCGCCCGACATAGTTTAGCTGTACAAAGTGCATTCTCTGAGTTCAGTAGACTGTACTACTGCATTATTGCAGCCTATAGAGTGAAAAAAACATATCCACTTGGCTCTAGTTTTATCAGTGTCCTGAAAGGGGACAGGAGACGCTGTTATGTGATGGTACTGCAATGGCTCAGAGAGAAATTCTGTTTGTCTCAAAAAAGTGACCTTCTTAATTTTCAACTTGTGTTATCGCTGCTGTTTTTTTTTTCCACAGCACACTGGTTTTTTACTTTCTTGGGGGGAATACTGGAAATGATATAACTTTCCTAATAACTTTTCCAATTAATTGTTTTAATTAATTTTTCTAATTAATGGTTTTAATGAATCATAAGCAGTATAATTTTCCACTCTGTCACTGTAGCCAGCATTTAGCAAGTACTGGGAGGAAAGGGTTAAAACTGGAAGATTTGGTGAGGAGGGAATAGTTCTGCTCAGGATGTCAGTGTGGGAAAACTCCATTTATTATGCCTAGTGTTGTTTATCCTCCACCTGTTTTGAGGAAGCAGGGTTCCTGTGCTGGGAAACTAACATTTCGACAATTGTACTGAAACCCTCTCTACCTGGAAAAAAGATAATAAAAAGACTGAAAATGTGGGCTAATTAGCATGAGAAGAGAAAAATAAATCAAAACCCAGTAGAAGATAGAATAACTAATGAAGAGAATTATATAAATTATAGCCAGAGAACATTAATTTCTTTGTCAGCTAAAATGTACAAATAGTGAAAAGTTTTGCAAGTGCTTATGCATGTTCAGGGAAAGATCCAGCATGCATCCAGTGCTGTAATAAAGTAATGCCTGCAATCTAACACTAAAAATAGTGTTAGAGAGTTTGATTTATGCCAGTGTTTTCAGTGGCAGAAGGGCTTGTGAATTTAGTAACACGCAAAGCAAAACTCTTCCAAGAGAAGCACCTAGAGCACCTGATTTATCTTGTGGCTCATTTACTCACCCCTTTATTTTCTTTTTTTGTGAGCCTTCTCCAAACACAGCTCTTTTATAGTTTTGTAGTTGAGCTTCGAAGCTGAAGGAGCTGGGCTTGTT
>VYZQ01059433.1:0-25773 GCA_013400655.1 Mystacornis crossleyi
TTTAAAATTTCCAACAGAGGATCTGACCTCGTTTTTCACAAAACCCACCACTGGCAAAATTCAGGTAGATGCAGCTAATGAAACCAGTTCAGTTGCTTCCCATGCTAAACCTTTCATTTTTAGATCATCAGACTTCCTGCAGAGAGGACAGAAACCCTCCTTATTTCTTTCTGGCACAGTTGAACCACGCAGGACTTTGTGGCCTGTTCAGCAGATGTGAGGGACAGACACTCCTGCCTTGCAGAAGTGTGTGATGGTACAGGGCTGTGGCATCTTCATATCTGGCAGTGTTTTCCCTTCCTGACATTGGCATTCCCTTCCTCTCACATCCTGCTGTTGCAGAGTGAATAAGAAACAACAGCAGCCAAAGACTTCTATCCTACTTCTTCAGGGGGCATGTGCAGATAAATAAAAATTAAAAAACACTTGAAAATGACAACTACAATTTGGGCCCTAAGTTTAATTTACTCCTCAAGTTGTCCTAGGCTTTTTGCTAAAACAGAGTATAAAATATATGATTCTACTGAATTTAGGCACAGAAACTAACAAGTGAGACAGGTGGAATGTTAATGCATTTAAAAATAAACCTCAATTTCTAATATAATTTACTTCCACAATCTTAATAAAAGATAGAGAGCTGTAAAAAAATTACAGCTTTACTTACAAATTGGAAGAAATGCAATCTTAGAATAGTATCAGAACAAATGCTCTACACGATAAGATTGCTTTCAATTTATTTCTACTGTTTCCATATATAAATGCATTTAACCTAATAGATATATATACATTCAGTAAATAAGGCTTTGTGTGTAAAGTAACCCAGTACTTCACCACATCCTGTCATTTAATCTAGCTGGCAAGAATACAAGCTCTTTTGATCTGTACCAACTATCACTATCTCAGTGTAGATCTCATCCTCCCTGTTACATTAGAAAAAGCTTTAATTAGAGGGTTTAAGCTAGTCTTATTGAATTATATTATTTTTCTTTCCTAAAACAAAGATACATCAATCTCAGTTTTCCCCTTTCCATGTACTTTTTCATCTGTATTTTGATTAGAAATCTTATGTTTTCAAAAGGGAAAAGAGTCTGTGTTTAGTAGGTTTAAAGCCATTCTAATTTAATCTGAGTGCAGGAAAAAAGGCACTTCCAGAGCATTTTAACTGAAAGGTGAGGCTAAGTTCACTTGGGCTTAGGCTGCCACATACACTGCCCCTAAGTTCAGCAAAGTGTAACAGAACATGGAAAATTTTGGAGGTTGCATTTCTTTTCCACTGTGCTAATGTCACTACTATAGGATTTTTAGTTGTTGAAAATGTGGGTTAGCCTCAAGACTCTCTTCCCCTTCTTACCCCATCTAGCAAGTAAGAAAAACAAATCTGGCAGCCAGATAGATACCTTGGTCTCTCTTTCTGTATTCACCATCTGCATCGTAATAAATCACTGTAAAATCTCTGTCCCTGTCCTCCCTCCCTGCATACGTCTGGTCTCAGCAAAATTCAGGGAGAGGGATAAATTCCCATAAACAGGGCATTGAGCCAAGCAACTGCCTGTCACGGTCGTTTTAGGAATGTTTGTCTTTTGATTTACCAGAGGAAACATCGGGTACTTGCCCTTCTTCCACCAAAGAACCAGTGCACGTCAGGTGATACTGGCAAGCAGATGGATGTTTGCGCTTCAGTTATTCCTGCTACACCCTCTTCTGGTAACTTGCTGGTCTGCCCACACATGGGATTGCAGATTCATTAGATTACACTGCAAAGAAATTAGATTGCAAATTCATTAGATTACACTGCCAAGAAATGGGCCTCACAAAAACAAAATGCCTATTCCAAAAGGCCCAAGGTGCCCTTCAGACACACATGTACTACACACACGAACATCTCCCAAACTGGTCTGCTTGCCAGATTTTTGGTCTGATTTTACAGTCTGTATTTTTATCCTGCCAATGATTTATTAACCCTTTTGTTACAAGTAGCTTCTAGTAATCTTTGTTATATTCACACCAGATTCACAGAAGAATCTAGGCTATATTTTTTTCATTTACCTTGTCTTCTGCATGACATCTCCCAAAGCTTTTTCAGTGACATTGTTTCAGGGAGATGGAGTTGCCACAGCTGGTCTGTACGTGCTGTGGTGCTTTGCATGACCCAGGCTGTATAATAATTCCAGTGAGGCCAAGACTACAAGATTTGGCCTCCATGTTTGCTCCACAAAGAACATTGACTTCTCAGGAATCATTATGTAGTATGTACAGTGGGTGAGATGCATCATAGTACTGCAGTAATTACGTTAAAGATGCCTGTCACTTTGACTACTTTGGCAAAAATACTCAGGATTGTTTTCTCTTGTTTCAGGAATGATAGAGAAAAATCAATAATCATTCATAGGCCTCTGTCCTCTTGCAGTGGAGAATCCATTAAGTACCAGATGCCGGTATAGCTTTTTGTGGATAGACTTTTCTATAGATATCCATACATAAACAATATCTTTTCAGAGTAGCACCAGCATAAATAATTTGAATTATATGAGCTGTACCTTAATCAGATTTTGACTGGGATAAATGTGAATTCTTACGTTCTCACTCACTGCTCTTGAAAACCAAAAAGGCAGTGCAGCCATTTTAAGTAGAAAATGAATGCTTTTTTACCTAATAATTTCCTGAGTGAATTGGCTCAAGAAATTCCAAGGTCTGTGGCACTCCGTGTAGGAACTCCAGTTAACCGAACAAAAGTATAAATCTGTAGTAGTCCAGAGCCAGTAGGAGCAAATCTGTAACAAATGTAAACCAGCAGAAGGAGACAGAGCCGCACTGTATGACCAGGTAATATGGAGCACAATCTGTACTGCATTAATCGTCTACATCGTTACAATCTTCTACAAACAGACTTGGTTGAATCTGAACATTGATCAGCACGTATTGCATTTTCCTTTGATCTTATAATTGAAACAAAACATTGGGTTTAGGAAATAAGACTGGCAACAATTTCTACCTAACATTTGGTAAATCAATTAGTCTATCAATCAAATCTCCTCTCTGTATTTCCCAGTCTGTGACATGTGAATAATGAGGTAAAAATGAACTAAATATATGTTAAGTGTTCTGACCTCCTTGTAGACATTCAGCATACTACAACTGCAAAGTATTCTATTTAGGAGTGCAAGTCTTCCTACCCTTCAGACTGTTCCATTTCTGAATATTTTGAAAACTCTCGTAAATTCCCTTTTATTTACAGTGCATTATTCTGTAGTTGTACTAGTAAAAATGAGCATGAGAAAATAATTAATGTGTTTTTTGAAAATAAGAAATAGCTAAGAAAATGCAGTGAAAAACTGTATTATTACACTAAAATATTAGCACACAGTAGGGATACCATTCCCTATCCCAGTGATTCTACCACCTGTATGTGTCCCACATACAGCTGAAAGGCTCTTCAGTAATCCCTGTCTTCGTTGCTTTTATAATACTCTTATAAAATCCAAGTTTTTACACTTTTGCAGCCATTTTTGGTTGAATCTGAAAAGTTAAACCTCCAAATCTCCTGTAGGAAAAGGAGACAAGATGTAAACGAGTAACAATGACATCTGAAGATATGCCTCCAACTGGGACTAGGGAGAAAAACTCCCATTTGCAATACATACTGATTTAATTAGAATTGACATAGTATAGTGTCTTGGTTTGAAAGACAGGTGTCTACTAAGGAAGGCAGAAGCCTCCCTTGGAATGGAAAATGTAACCCCCTTCCCTTTGAATTATTATAATTTTGAAATTAAGGGACTTTCAGGCAAAGATATGAGGAATAGGAAAAACAGTTCTTTACTAATATATATGTGTGTATATATATATCTGTATGCATAGCAAGGCAAACAAAACACCAGTAGCTATGGCAGTAACAACAAACAGAACCAGAACCCAGTGCAGCCTTCTCGGCTGTCAGGCCCTTTCCCCTTTGCTGCAGTTCCGGTCGCAGCCGGCAGGGGGCGCTGGCGGCTCCCGGTGAGCAGGGCGGGGCGACGGTTCCCCCGCGTCTGTGGGGGGCGCTGTGGGGCGAGTGCGGGGAGCACGTGGCAATGGCGGCCTGGCACAGTGCAGTGAAGCCTCAAAGCAGCAGTAAAGGAACAGCGGGGGCGGGCAGCTGCCTCCCGGCAGAGCAGAGAAAGGCAGGCTTGTGGCCCCGGAGCCCTCTGAGGCACCCGAGCAGATGGTGAAAAGGGTCCCTCTTTTAGTGAGGTAGGGTGTTGAATAGGGTCTCAGTGCAAACGGCTGCCCCGACCACGAAGCTCCGCTCACGGTAGAAGGAAGGCAGCAGAAGGCAGAACCCTGCAGCAATGCCGAATTCTTCCTACCACGACTGCAGCCTCTCACCCCACTCCAAATGCCGGGAGAGCAAAGAGGGCTAGGCATTGTACCCAATCCATTTTTCTCACTTCAAATCTTGCGGCATCTCCGCCCCCACGTGCGAAAAAACCCAGGTAAAAGAGGACAGCTGGACCCCTCCCCCTGTGGCCAGATCTTTTGTCTCTCTTAAGCACCCACCAATTTGTCCCTTAGGATGGGGGAAAATTCTTTAAGAGGAAAAGAAAAGAACAACAAAAAAAAAAGACCTCCTAAACCCCCAACATATAGCACTTAAATGTAAATCAACTTATTAAAAGGAAGCTCACTTTTGTGGTATTTTAAATAGCACTGAAGGTGCAAGGAGGTGCACTGAAGCTAGATAAGATCCCAAACTACTACTCCTGTTTCCCCTAGAAATATAACTCCACTTTCTCCAGCCTTGAACTTGTCCTTCTCCAGACAGGACCTGTTTTTCTCTTCTGCCAGAAACTCTGTTGCTGAGCAAGCCAACCCAGCACATTCCCTTCAGGCAACCAGCCACAACTTAGTCAGCCACATACAGGCTCCTAGTAACCTATAGCTGAGAGCAGGCCCTCTTCAAGTATGATGGACTCCAGTGATCTTATCTCGATCTGCCTTGGAGGGGATAGGCTGCAGAACCTGAGATACAATAAGCTTCAGATGAGATTGTGAACAGGAGCCAAAAAAAAGTCTTTGGCAAGTAATGCCAATAGTTTTGATGCAGATACCGACTTCTGCTTTACTATTTATCAGAATGTAAACCTGTAAAATGTGGATCTTATCTTTGGGAGGCACAGATGTGTTGGTACAATTTTCTGGTCAGTGAGCTCTTGCAGTGGAGAAATATTAATCCACTGCATTTTGAACCCAGATTTATTTGCTGAAACCTTATAGGAACCTGGAGTGACTTGGGTTGGAACGGACCTTAAAGATCCTCTAGTTCTAAGCCCCTGCCATGGGCAGGGACACCTTCCACTAGGCCAGGTTGCTTAGAGCCCCATCCAACGTGGCCTTGAACACTTCCAGGGATGGGGCATTCACTTCTCTGGATGACTTGCTCCTGTGCCTCACCACCCTCACAGTCAAGAATTTTTTCCTAATAGCTAATCTAAAACTACTCTAAGTTTGAAACCATTCCCCCTTGTCCTGTCATCACACACCCTTGTAAAAAGTCCCTCTGTATCTTTCTTGTGGGTTCCCTTCAGGCACTGGAGGCTGCAAATCAATCACCCCTAAGCCACTTCTTTTCCAGGCTGAACAATCCCAATTCCATCATAGAAGAGGTGTGCTGTCTCTTCAGTCATTGTGGTAGCCTCCTCTGAACTTGTGGAGAAACACAGTGAAAACACAGTCAGTAACATAATTAGAAACCAACTCTCACTTGAGGGTGAGGCAAAGATGTGCAGTGTCAGGCAGGAACCAGTGTCGGTCACCTGGGATGACTCCATGCAATCTCTGGCTTCAGGAGACCATCTCTACAGTTTGTGCCCCCTTTTTCCAGGGAGCAACTGCAAGAGCTTGGGAACAGGTGGAGATATGTCATGTCGGCTGTTTACCTTCTCCACTCAGAGGGGCCAGTGGCTGGAAAGTGTGTTGCTGCCTCCAAAGAGCATCTCCCTCCCCACTGCAGAATCCCAGAAGATAAGTGTCCAATGTGTGTCTCAAACACTGATAACTGGACGGCTGTGGAGCCAGTGAATCAGATAAGAAGCCCATCAGACAAGAATTCTTGGTAATAACAAAGGACTGTTGGTATTAACATGCTGTGAGAAAGATCAAGTTGTGACTGGAGAAAGGGGCCATGAGGAGGTAGGGCACCACTTTTCTCAGACAAACATCCTTGCTGAAGTTCTTGCAGATAGGCACGACATACCACAGTGCAAGTGCAGGAATGAGGCCAAGAAGTGGGCATGGGCTGTAGAGGGGATCAAGACCACTCAAGACCCTTGAAAGAACAGACTGTGCATAAGAACTAATTTGCATAGAAGAGAGAAGCAAGTCTTCAGAGCTGGGAAACCTCTCCATAAAAAGGTATCCCTGCCTTGGACATCACATCAGCTGGATTTCTTGTTTTCTTTTTTCTTTTCTCTCTTACTTTCTTCTTTCTTTCTCTTTCTTCCTTTCTTTCTTTCTTCTCCTTTTGTCCTGTTTCTCTCTTTCTTTCTCTCTCTTCTCCCCTTTAATTCATCTCTTCCTTTCTCTTTCCCTTTCCCCCTCCCCCTTTATGCAAAACCCCCTGCCGTGTGCTTATAGTGCATGTCAGGGACTAACTTACACCAGCTTCTATGCCAATTGTATGATTTCCTAATCAAAGCTTCTGATTGTTTGCTACTGACTGCTCCCTTCCGACCAAGCGCATTCACGAGATTCCAAGCACCGTTTCCCCTCAAGGCCGGTTCGGCACGCCCCTCTTCCGCAGGCCCCGCTTCCGCCTCCCGCCCCGGCCCGTGACGTCACCACCGGGCGCGGGTCCCGCCCCGTTGTCGCCGTGCCCGGGAGTCCCACGCGGGGCTCGGCCGCCTGCCCGCAGGTAAGAGCGGCCACCGCCCGTGTGCCCCCCCCGGGGGCTGCCTCTGGCTTTAGGGCTTTCCCGCGGCCTTGGGAAACGGGGAGGTGCGCTGTCGGGAGGCAGGGCCGCTTTGCACGAGTTGTGCGTGCTGCTGGTGTTGTTAGTGAGCATAATAAACGCGTTTTATGGAATCACAGCGTGGTTTGGGTTGGAAGGGATTTTAAAGACCATGTCGTTCCAATCCCCCTGCTATGGACAGGGACGCCTTCCACTAGGCGAGGTTGCTTAGCCCTCCATCCAGCCTGGCCTTGAATGTTTAAGGTATTACATGTTTACGGCTTGCTTACATATCAGTGAAAAAGAGAACGTGGGCTTTAGGCTTTTTTGGCATTTTTTTGAGGGTGAATGTTCTGTAGGCAGTAAACGGTTACATTCCTGTTAAAAATTAGCGAAATAGTGTTGCAGCTTGAGGAGCCTTAAGAACTTGGCAAAGTTTTTCAAAGAGCGTACAGTGTGCATATACAGGCCGTGGATAAAATAGTTCAGCAGCACCTAACAGAAAGGCAGGTGGTACTTAAAGTTTTGAGTACCTTGTAATGAAACTTCTGTCTCTCATGTTGCTGTAAAGGTAAAAACGCCCCCTTCCTTATGCTTTGTCATAGCTTTCTGACCACAAGCTTACCAGCAACATGGAATGGCCTTTGACTTGCAAATTAAACTTTAATGATGCCAATTAAAAGGCCTAATTTTTGAGGCCAAACAAAAATGGAAGAACTGGATTTTAAAATCCACATTGAAAGGTGTCTGGCATATTTCTTGGTTTTAAAAGTATAAATTAACATTTCAAATCTAAAATACCTGGATATTGCTAATCCTATGGCAATATGACCCTTGCTAAAGAAATGAGAAAACACTCAACCCAAGGCTCTTCTCCAGAGTGTGAGAAACTTGAAAGCAGTTGGTAGAATTTTCAGGCTTCATAGCAGAAAAGCAGTGCACGAATCACACAAACCTTTCTGATAAGTGCCTTTCTCTTTGAAGTGGCTTAAGATTTTTAGCATTGTTTTTCATCTGTGGTCTGCTTTTCCTCTAGATGAATAAACAGTACACTGGAATGGACTGGCCACCATAGCTCCAGATAGATGCTTTTCCCCGCATCAGTCAAATTGGTGCTAAGAACACAAACATCTCACAGTTACTGCATGATATTCAACCAAAAAATGGGTAAACGTGCTTTTAATAGTGCATAGCCACATAAAAATAATAGTTAGCACAGCGAAATAAAAACCAGCCAAAAATACATTTGAGTTTTTGTTCAAAATGGTACGGAAAGGCACTGCATGAATTGCAAATACAGAAAATTGCATTCTGGTAAAAGGAAGTGCTTTTTCATGTATTGTGGAACTAGTGGCTAAAGGAAATGAGGTCAGCAATTTGAAAGGATTGAGAAAACCTCCTGGCTTTAATTCTGGATATTCATGGTGCTGATACCAGTAGAGAGTGGCAGCAGGTTTTAGAAGTAGTAAACTCCATAGTTTTCAGTATAAAGAGGTGCAGACTACAGGCAGATAATTTCCTGTTTGCTGCAAATTTGGTAGGACAGAAGTATTCAGTATTGATTGTTTTCCCCACTATGTGTAAACTGGTTTGTCCAAGGAGACAGTCTTTTGCTGCACAAGAAGTTCATGGTAGGTTCAGTGCAAACAAAAATATGTTTTAAAGACCAGTTTAGAGACACATTTAGTGTCACTTTAGAGTGAACCTGAACTGAAGTGTGGCAGCATATCTGAATGTGGGAGCTTTTATGAAAACCTGTCATGAAGAAGTAAGTGTTCGGCACCAGAAGAAAGCTGTTTTTATACTTTTGCTGGGTGCACTGACGGATTGGAGCTGAACAAGAGCCAGGTTATATTGGATTTGTTCAGAAGAGGAAACCACTGTGTCATCAAAGACTGTGGGATTTGGGACAATTGATTACAGAGAGTAAAAGTGTTTTATGAATCGGGCAGAGGGAGTTGAAGGTTTACATCAGTGGATATAGATGGGGCTGTGGTGAATGAGGGTTGTTTAATCCAAGCTGAGATAACTATTTTCTCATGTGATATCCACCATTGGCTGAAGTGTAAATGAGCCTATAATATTATTCTCTCCCTTTAAGTTTTAATCTCCTTTTAAGACAGATGAGAATAAATTTTGCAAATCCTTTGAAGCTCAGGTGACTCAGTGGCATCAGCAAGAGACTGATGGCTGTGAGCTGTTTTGTAGGATGGCTCTGTGCAGGCTTTTATGGTGGCTGGAGCCTGGCTTTGAAGGCAGGGATTTCTTGGCTGTTTCCCATTTGTAATACAGTGCAAATTACACCGGGCTTAACTACCACGGCTTGAATTGGGATATTTTTAAGGGGATCAAGATAAGCCTGCTGGTGTATACTTGATATTTCATTGTAGGCTTTTTTACTTTTGCAGTGGAAATCTTTCTTGCAAACAGGATTGTGAGCCGGCACTGCAAGAGTGCTCTAATTGTACTAGCTTTGCTCTCCAGCTGCCCCAAGCAGGCTTGACAGGCATTAGGAGCAAAGCAGGCCTGTGGACACAGTGATGACTAGTGGGCAAGTAATTATTTATTATCAGCAATAATGCGTGTCTGTCACAGATTAGAGCCTTTTGTACTCAGAACTTTGCAAACATGGATTTCTCTGCCCTGAAGAGGTTTGTGGCCAAAGAACTTAATCGTGATCTCTGGTAGCTTTAAATTTAGGATGCCGGTTGTTGCCCTACAGCCACAGCAGTGAACTACAGTGTTAGAGCAGAAGTGACACTTTGCTGCACTTGCACATCAACTACGTTCACTCCCTCACAAGAGGTAGGACAGTGCCAGTTTTCAGGAGCTGACAGAGATGTTTTGTCATATTGATGTTGTTCATGTATTTATTTTGAATTTGAGAGCAGTTTTCTGTTCTGAACAAAAGGTTTTGGGTTTGTTAAGGTTTTCTCTAGTTCGTTTTTTTCTCTATGCAATCTGTAAATATCCATGAAAAGAAGAAATAATCTAATTACCTAATCTGATTTTTGTTAGGTGAATAATCTGAAAAAATAAAATATCTGAGCTAAGTATGAAGAAAAGGCCTTTTAGTGCTTAAGGAATATGTAAGAATTAACACGAAGTGTGAATTGCAGTATTTAGCAGAATGCTAAATTACTTTCTGTCTTCTGTTGGCACATTACAAAATATTTCAAATACACCATTTTTATCCTGAACTTGCAGTTTTAATTCCAGTTGAAAACCATGTGCATGATGCTAACATTGAGCATTTTTCATTTCTGTCTTTAGTGGTTTCTTATTGCTATGTTGACAGATGCATGTAGCTTCCACTCACAATGTATCTTCAGCAAAATCTCTCATAGAGGTACTTACGGCATAATTAGAGTTTATATCTTTCAGTATGCCAGGGTTTTGCTGGCGGTGGGGAGGGGGTTGAGCAGTAAGGGAAGTTTGGTTTTGCTTTTTAAGCCAGCTGGCAATTGCTTTTTAAGGCTTGTGTTAAAGCACCTCTAGATAATATTAAAAGATTAATTTGGCATAAAAGCCACCTGCAAATTGACTGCAGTTTCTGTTTTTCCTGGGTGTGCTTTTCTTAAAAGGGGTCTGTAGTTCTTCCCTTTGTTCTCCTGGAAGATAAATATAGATAATTTTGCCAGTAGTATTGTGCACAACCATCTGTATTTTGTTTGTTTTTATTTAAAATACCTTAATACGGCATTTAACTTGGTTGTATCTTAGAACAATAGCCATGTTAACACTACAGCAAACTATTTTGATTGTCACCTGTGTAGTTGTTTTTATAGAGTCTGCAGATGACATATTTTCTCTTTCTCCTTTTCATATTTTTGTCTTTTCTGTGATTCATTAATAATGTCTGATATTTCCGTCCCTTTTTTGCAGTTGTATTACATACTCTGGTTTATAGTATATTGATATGTTGACTGCAAAGAAAACAAGGTGTTCCTTGTTTTGTAAGCAGAAATTTACATAAATGTAGTCATCTTTCTGAAGAAATGAGAATTTATTCAGAATTTTTCAGAAATTTCAGAATATTCAGAAATTTTCCACCTATGGAAACTCATAAACATTTTTTAAACAGACGTAAATGCATTACATAAAGTTTCTCATGAAAACAGTTCACTTTTGCAATCTAAAGTCCTTTTCTTCCTCAAATACATATTCTTATGTTTTTTTCACAAAAACTACGTGGCAGCTCAGGGTTAAAAGGGATGTTTGTTTCTGTAAGTTGGTGTTATGAAGTCATACAACATTTTTCATCATAGTTTTTTTGCCTCAGTGTCCTTAATCAAAGTAGTCCATTTCTTTTGTATTTTATGTTTATGGGTTATGAACTTTCCTTTGCATTTTCAAAACTAGAGATCTTTTAAAGTGTTACCATCGTAAAACAACCACAGGTTATGTGTTGTGCATCATAGGTGTCATTGCTTGATAATGAAAATTGTGTCTTATTTCCTTTAGAATTCCTCATTGTTCACATACTTACCTAGCAAGAATTTTTCATTACTTCTCTTATCTGAAAATTTCTACTATCATTAATTTTTAAAGTGAGAATTCAGTGCCAAATAAAATCTGGTTGAAAGGCAGTAAATTCAAATCAGAAAACCTAATAAACATTGTCTTCAGTGATTGATTTAATTTTTTCTTGTTCAAAATACAAAAAGAAACACTTGAAGAACTTTGAGGAAAATTTTGTTTGTTGTTTAATAACTGAAACATAACTACTGAGGCCAGTATAGCTTTTGGATATGTTTAGAGAGTCATGGAGTTCCTCCTATCCTTAGCTGTGTCATTCTGCAGGTGTGAATACACAACCCATGTGTTGATTTTGGCAGAAACAATTTTGTGGAGTTTCTGTAGTACATGTTTTCTAATGTAGTTTGCTCTTGTTGTTAACGTTACCAAAATTATTTTAGGCTGTTGACTGCTGCCTCGTTGTTGGCATGTGCCAACACCGTGACATATCCTGCTTGAAGATTACTTATGCTGAAACAACAGTGTAATGAAAAGAGAGAGATCCCTACACAGCAGGAGTAGGAACTTGCTAGTTCCTGTTGAAGTGAACTGAAAACACAAGTTTAATGATTTCTTCCTGCTCCCCAGGCAGAAGCAGCAGACTTGTCAGTGAAGGTTCTGTACACAAGGTAAAGGGCAGCCTTGTTCCATTGAAGTCCGACTGTTGGAGGTTAAGATATTTCGTTCTTTTTTTTCTTTCTCTCTTGGAATTTTGTCCCATTTGTTGCCAAGAGACAGTAACAACTGGTACTTATGAAAGACAAAAGAAATGGCCAAGGTGGGGGAAGGGTGCAGGTGGCTACTCTTTCACCTGAGAGGCTTTCTCTTGGGGAGGGCAGAGATACCTCGAGATTTTGGCGGGGGTGGGAGNGGGGTGAGGTAGTGGGCTTAGCCCCTAGCTTTCTCTCGCTCTCGGGATAGGAGGAGGGACAGCTGGTCTGCGGTCACTGCCCGACGGATTCGCTGCCACTGCAGAGATTTTGTCCTCTCACTGCTTCTCCTAACATGGGTGAGCTTTTGCTCGTAAGTGCAGCTGTTGAACTGGGGCCTAATTAACTCCCGATCTGACTGGAAAGGACCCTCACCATCTACTCGGGTGCCTCAGGGGATAACCCGGGACCTCGACGTCCTCGCCCTTCCCGGAGGGCGCATCTCCCCGGCTGCGTGCAGCAGCTGCTACGGAGAAGCCCGGCTGCAGCTGCCCAGCCTCGCTGTTTTCTGCCGCTGCCTGGGCCTTTTTCGCTACACTCTAACCCAACACCCCGTGTCCACCCTACCCCCTCAGCTCTTGCTAAGGCTGCAGAGCTTTCTGTTAAATTTTGTTTGTCACCCCGAGGGCTGCGTGCCTCTGCCGTTCCAGCCGCTGCTCCGAGGTTCCTGCTACAGCCCATTCTGCCATTCCGCCCGCCCGCCCGCCACTGCCACGTGCAGAGGCGGCTTAGCTCTCCCCACAGCGCCCCCTGCAGGCGCTGGGTATCATCGCCCCTCCCCGCCCGGGAGACACCAGCGCCCCCTGCCGGCTGCGACCGGAACTGCACCGAAGGGGAAAAGTGGGGCCGGGAGAGGCTGTGGTTGGGTTCCTGGTTCAGTTTGTTGTTGGTGCTGCTGTTGTTTGTTTGCCTTGTTATCTACATGCTAGTAAAGAACTGTTATTCCTTTTCTCATATTTTTGCCTGAAAGCCCTTTAATTTCAAAATGATAATAATTATTTGGAGGGAAGGGGGTTGTATTTTTCCATTCCAGGGAAGGCTCCCGCCTTACTTGGCAGTCACCTGTCTTTCAAACCAAGACACCGATGCACATTTTTCCCTTTCCATGCTAATAGTGTCAAGTAAATACTCTGTGATATGAGGTCAAACATAATTCTTTCTGGTTTGTGAGACAGCAATCATAGCAAAATGTATTTCGGACTGTATTTGTTATCTTTTCCTTCTATATTCCTATTCTTCTGTCTTATTCCTTAAGTCTAGCTTGGTATACTGAAAAGAATATCAAACATGTGACTGTTTGTCCTTGCCACAGTTGTAAAACAGCTCTAGTTAATTTTGGTAACACATACTTGGTACAGGCTTTTGTTAGTTCTTTTGTTTTTGTTCTTGCTGGTGCTGGATACACTGATTAAGGGAGAGAGAAAAGTTGGCATTTATCACTCTGTACATGCCTGCCCATCAAATCAAGACCATAATAGGTTAAGTACTGTAGTGATGGTAGGGTGATTGCTGGGTTGGATTACCTCTCTCCCTGTATGTGTAAATGTAGGGAACGTGTATTGACAGACACCTTCTAACCAAACTTAACTGTATTAATGACTGGGAAAGTCTAGTCTGTTTTGTAGCTTTGAGGGGTTTTTAACGCTGTATTATATGGCTAAAAGTTAACAACAAACATTGTTTCTGAACCCTTTAAATCAACCTAACATGGTAGATTATAAAGCAGGTGGCCAGGAGGATAGAATGAAACCCAAACAGTGTTATTGTGGATGGCAGAAGTAATTGTATTGGTATTTTGCCTTTCTGTGGGCAGCATCTTGTGGATCCAACTCAGCTTTCTTGCTTGGGTCTGCTGTAGCTGACAGAAGTAATATTTGTGTGTGTGGTGTGTGGGTTGCATGCTGGGGTAGGGAGGGGACCTTTAGCTTGGTTGGCATTGTGATTCTGTACTCAGTGTGAAAACCAGCTCTGACCAGGATGAGCAGTCGTGCAGCTGAGTAGGATTGTAATTCTTAACTATGCAAACAATAGCAGTGAAACTGGGCTTGTTAACTGGCTGATCATATTTCTGGAATCACACTGGTGTGGTTAAAACTGGAGTTGCAGACAAGCTTGAGTAGCTCCACACTGTTTTTCTTCCCAATATTCTTCCTTTTTGACCTCCAAGAGACAATATAAATAAAAAGAAACCTCTCTCACACATGCTATGCTCTTGCCAGGGAAAGATCAAATTGTTATCTAAAACAAACTCCAGTGATGTGACAGCTGTTTGCTCTTTGCAGTGACT
This sequence comes from Mystacornis crossleyi, assembly GCA_013400655.1. Taxonomy (NCBI): domain Eukaryota; kingdom Metazoa; phylum Chordata; class Aves; order Passeriformes; family Timaliidae; genus Mystacornis; species Mystacornis crossleyi. Next base: position 14,441 of record VYZQ01059433.1, read on the forward strand.
GTATGGCTTGGTGTTCATAGATGAAGAGCAGTTTCTCCAGCTTCTGTTCCTTCCCTCTGTGCACAGCATCTGGAGAGCGGGATTATCACACTGATTCTAAGAAGAAAACTCTGCAGTGATCCAGGTGCTCCCACTGTCCTTGATGCAGCTCAACAAATAGGCAGGAAAATTACATATTTCTCTTCTTTCCTTAGAATATAAGAAAAGTTGTTGCTCAGTAGAAGTTGTAGAAAGTAACATAGCTCAAAGTAACTTTAACTCCCCAAGATAGTACGTGATTTATGATTTGAGAGGAATTAAAGGTATTGATAATAAACCGGCAGCCAGATGGCTTGGCACTAGTCATACCATGGTACTATAAATTCTGGGAACAAAAAAGGGGTGCTTTGGGATTTTTCACACCTTATTTTCCAGCTGCTGTGCATTGATATGTTGACAAGATTGCCGGAGTATTCTGAAATCCCCAAATCAACTCAGCTTTGTTACAGGTAGAGTTATATCGGGGATTATAATACCCCGTAGGGACTTCAAAACACTGGATACAGGCAGGGTTCACAAGAAGAATTTTTTGGACCTACTCCTAAATGAACTGACTCTGACATAACTGGTGCTGAAGTAATGTCTTCCTAAGACAGACTGAAGCTGTATCCCCACTGGTTTGGTTTGTGGTTTGGTTTTTTTTTGGTTAGTTAGTTAGTTTTGGTTTTGTTTTTCCTGGTGTCCTGCCTGCTGCTTGGTGTAGCTCTTTATATAGTGTGATTTATAGACCACTTCTTCTAAACATGCAAATAATTTCTATCACAGATCATAAAAGCTAAATACTGTTTTAGGACCATTGCAAGAATAGGTACTACAGTCATGTAAATTGTAATGCTCCATCATGCCATTTTGCACAGGGATTAGGAGATATCCCTGAAATTACAGGACCTTTAACTGCTAGAACTCTTCACATGTAGGCATTTCTTAAAATGTTTAATGAATGAATGCTAATGCTTTGTATTGTAAATTACACTCTTTTGACTCTGTAGGTACTTAATGAAAAGGATTTTGTTTTCACTTGCCAGATGGATATGTCAGAAGATGATAATAACATGGAAGAATACCCCACTGAAATTCATGATTATCTCGCAGCATTTGAAAAGTCTCTTGGTTCTGTAGATGAGATGCTGAAGACGATGATGTCAGTTTCTAGGAGTGAGCTTTTGCAAAAGGTAAGTTGTCTTCCTTTTAAATACCTTTTTGTTATTAATACAAAAATACTTGAGAGCCTGAACTGAAATAAAAGGGTCTGTTAGGCCAGCCACTGCATTGAGAAATAAAAAATCTGACACTTCCTACACTTGACACTTATGGTTAAATTCTTAAATTTCTAAGAAATCCAGGTGGTTTAAAAGCTAAACAGTGAAACATGCTCCTCCAAGCTGATAAGTGATAATCTTACCAGTGAGTCATTTAGGTCGAAGACATTTTAGCTTATTCCTAAACACGCTTTTCCATAATAGAGAGGTCATTCATGTTTTTGACTGAGACTTCTTCAAAACAAACTGAATGGAACTGGTGTACCCAGCAGAATGTGAAGGTGAACGGGCAGAAGTGAGAACTAATGTAATTCCAGAACTCTAGACTTGCAGGACCTGAGCTGTCTCCTCTAGCTGTGTTATAAGCATAAGTCTGTAAAATGTAGCTTTTTATCAGAGCAAGGTAGTGCTGGAGAATTTCATATAAGCATCTCTGTCTTGTAACATTTAAAACCTAACGTGTAATTTCTTTCTGTAGGGCAAGAAAAAGCCAGCACAAGGGAACTTCTTTATCCTGTGAGGATTTCTTACACAAATAAATTATGAAGACAACACTCTTGACAACACAGATCTTTTGACAGTATCCGTGTTAGAACTAGTGAGCTGTACAATGATGTTATTGGAATTTCTGGAAGTCATGTAGGACTAAAATAATAAACTGACTTTGACAGTCAAGGGAAAGACAAACCCCTTCATTACCTTTATTCTTCCTTTGCTTTACATCCCTAAGTATTCCAGCATGCATTGAACACACAGTCTGTCATGTGCAGTGTTAACATTCATTGATTGTATATTGACATTTGAGTTTCAGCAACTTTAAACTTTTTTTTTCCTTCCATTGAGATAGCAACAACTATTTTGAATTGAGTTTCTATGGAAAAACAGGGACTTATTTCTGATTATGGGAACAGTAGTCCCAAGAGCTGCATGCTAAGGGATTGTGCTTTTGGATGTATGGGACTGTGGCATTTAACTTCAAACTGGGAGAATTACATGAGTACGCAGAGAGGAGAGAATGAATGGTTCCGTGATGGCATGGAAATAAGGCATAAACATAGTCTCAGTGAACTTGTGATGCAAAAATGTGCTCCTTCAATGTGTATTTTTTTATTAATACATTCACAGTTATAAAATGTGCACATTACTACAATCTCTGCATATCTTGCTTAAAAATCTTCAAATGTGGTGGTTTTTTTTTTTTCATTCTAGTTAGATCCTCTTGAGCAAGCAAAGCTGGATTTGGTTTCGGTGTACACATTAAATTCAATGTTCTGGGGTAAGTATGTGGTAGAAGGAAAACATAGTATTTGTGGTTACCATTTGAACACCTAGGCATCTGCAAACATTAAATAATCATATTTCAAAGCCAAATAATTAAAAACTTGTAATTACCCTGAGGACCCACACTATTGCCATCCATAGGGTAAATGATGTTGAAACTCTGAATCAAAAATCTGTATTTAGAAAAGCTAATTTTGTACATGCATGAGGATGTTTCTGGTTTCTTTCTGGCAATCTTTTCTGTCCTTTAAAGAACAGAAAGTTTAACCACTTTAATTGTTCAGGGGTGGTTTAGCTGCAATATTTGATAATAGTAGTTTGTCAGATACTTAACGACACAGTTAAGTCTGATTAATGATTTTGTGTGGAAACTGGTTTTCCTATGTGACTGCTTGATAGGGTCCTCAGTCATAGACAGCCTTCAGTTTAGAAAAAAATAATGGTTTTTTTTTTGTAGTATACTTGGCTACCCAGGGAATCAATCCAAAGGACCATCCAGTGAAACAAGAACTGGTGAGTTGCTTATGCTGCATGTATCATGCTGCATGTATCCTACTTGCTCAGGATGGTTAGCCCAAACAGAAGTTAAGAAATGTTTGTATGTACATTTAAAGTTGATACGTTGCCGTAATGACATGCATATGCTACATGGTGTTATATAACTATTTATATGCTCTGCTGGGCTCTCTAAATTAAGAAAGTAATTGTTTTTACTTCTAAACAGTACTGTTTAAAGTAAAGTTGTAGAGTCTGCTGAAATTAGAAAAGGATGATGAATTATATAATCTTATCTTTTTTTCCACCTTTGGTTGAGAATTTGATTCTGTACAGAGCAGCTTTTCACTTGTATCTGTTAAATGGAAAAATGTTATGTGCCTGATAATAATTTATAACTTCCAGTATGGTATTTTTTTCTTATAAATACTTGGAATCATGTTAATCTCTGAGGCTGCCTTTTCTTACTTTTGTATGACTCTAAAAGTACAGTGTGGTTGATTTACTAGTGAAGACGGGAAAGAGGCCCCCTCCCCCTTCCAAGCCTTCCATTAATTCATTTTCTCAGCAGTAAAGAATCCAGTTCAGCAACAAAGCTAAAAGCTTTTTTGGCACCAGTTGTATGTGTATTGTCCAGTAATTCTGCATTAGTGACATATTTATGACCTATAATAAATCTTTAGTTTTGTCTTTATATTCCATTTAGATGCATGACTACAGTATAGAAGGCCAGCTATCTTGAAAATTCTGCTGACTTAAAAAACTGAATCATTTAGCCTGAAGAAAAAACAGAAATCAAAATTTCTCACTACCCATTTTAATTCCTGAATAAATGAAAATATTAAATCTTGGCAATTGTAAAATAGTTAGCTTAAATGTAATCCTTATATAACCAGTGGAATGGAAGATAGGACTACAAAATGTGGAAAACTAGCCTGAATAACAAGAATACTTCTATTTTTAAATTTGTGAGGTTTTCAGTAGTCTAGACTGCATCATATTAAAAAATGCGTCAGTTAATGTTTCATGAGCTTTCTGTCAGTTTTTTGTTCCTCCTGTATTATATAGTGTCTGAATATTGTGTTAATTTAGTGATACTAAAAAATTTTATCTCTTATGCTGTGGATATTTTATGTTGGTATTTTACTTCACAACTGCTGTTTTAACTCTGAAGAAAGAGTGAATATTTTCATAGCTTAGATTGTTACTCAGATCTCTTTTCCTTTTGCAAGTATCAAGGTTGAATGAATGCACATTCCTTCCTTCCAAAGGCATTGTGATGTTTTCATTCATGTGGAAAGGGAATTAAAAAAGACTGCTCTGTCACTATTGTTATTTTTTTTTAGAATTGCTCTCCTTGTGTACATACAGGTATTCAGACTGTATTAATAAAACACACTCAAGCTATCAGAATTAATTTCTTTTGTCATGTTGGCATTTTCCAGCTACTTTTTCCCCATGTTAATACATGTAGGTTTGCCATCTGTTCTCATTAGCCATCTCAGTCACCAAAGAAGTATTATGGCCAGTCATGATTTCAGACCCTGTAAAGCCGTCCTTGTTAAAGCTGTGCTTTTCATGCAGAAAGAGTGGCCAAGTTTTTGACAGTTGCTTATAATGATCACTGAAGAATTGAAAATCAGTTCTGTAGTGCAGGTCTTCTAACTTTTGCTCCATATTCAAAGAGGTGGTAATGGCTGTGTGAGAAATGTGTGGGTTACATATCAAAATTTATTTTAGCAGTATCCACATGTGTTCTGTTAATCCACATTTATAATTCAAGTATCAGGTAGAGCGCTACATATATGTGTAAATGTATGTTACTATTGTTTGTATTACAGTAACGCCCAAAGGCCCTTCAGTTAAAGGCCATATTAGGCTAAATATGTAGACATGAAATCTGTAAACTAAATTGTTAAATATTTTGCACAGTTACTGTAAGTGTACTCTCTCATCAGTGAAGAGAAGCAGGCACCTACCAGAGGGGGATTCCCATCTTAAAGCTACTTAGTACCCTTTCAAAGTAATTTTCTTTTTTTTTGTTGGAGGAGCAGATGAGGATGAGTAGGCTCATAAATGAGGTTGTTAAGATGGGAGGGTATACTTCTGTGGGGCTGAGTCCAAGTCATGGTTTCATCAAAAAACCCCCCCATAAACACCAAATAACTTTGGTAGGCTAAGATACGCCAAGAAAGCATCCCCTTTTCCCTGGAAACAGGCCTGTATTGTCATTTATGGCCATAAAAGGAACTTCTGATATGGCTGGAAATTCATCAGGCTGCCCTAAATAAATTCTCTGATTAGCCCCCTTGACCATTTCAGGAACTTAACCCCTAAACATCTGGGTAGTTGCATGTGTAATGCTTGTGCTATCTTTGATTTTGTGTAAGATGCTTTTTTAGCTTTGCTTGGACTTGCTGAATTTTTTTTTTTTTTTGTGGACAGTAGTCAGGCTGTATAATTCATCCACAGATGTATCAAATACATAATATTATTTTGGCATCTTTATGTAGGTCAAACTCCAAACTTAGTTCAGTATTTTATTTTCTAACTTTGCTTGCAAGAACAGTTCCCATCTCTGTAAATTAGATGCAGAGTCTGCATCTTTGTAGGACTTTGTGTTCCTGTTACAGTGGGTGTCATGCAGATAGTATGGTAGGTACCTGTGATGGAAAATACGCTAAAGGGAAGTCTCAAGTTTGCAAAGGGCCTGGTATATTTATTTAAGTGATGCTATTCTTCCAGGTATTGTAGTTCTAGAAGTGTACAATGTGGAGAACTTCTATTCATCGATCCATTTTAGCAGTAATCTTGGGAGAATGGTTTGAAATACTTTTCCTTTTTTTTTTTCCCTCCATAGGAGAGAATAAGAACATATATGAACAAAGTCAAAGAAATAACAGACAAGAAAAAGGCATCCAAACTTGATAAAGGAGCTGCTTCTAGATTTGTAAAAAATGCACTCTGGGAACCAAACACAGAAAATGAACATACTTCCAAAACTTCTACTAAAGGAAAGAAGAGACAGAAGGACTAAATCTTTGTTTCCCCTCATATAAATTGCAGACACCTAGAATTTACTTGGAAATGTTTTGTATACTGCATGCATCTCACAGAAGTGTTGTATAACAGATTAATTTATACTTACAGATTTTACAGGATTGTATTTTGTCCACAACGCTTGTCACTGTGTGTCACTGAGTTGATCACATTTAATGTGTATCTAAAAGTGCCATTTGATGCACATTTGGCATTTCATTACTCAAATGATAATGACCTGACATATACTTGCTGGTAATAAATACTAGTGATGTTTTGTTTATAATGCCTATGAATTCAATTTTTAAAAATGAATTATTGACACTTCCTTATATGTCCTCAATCTCCTCAATATTAAAAAGTTTCAAACAATGCTATTCGGTCTGTGGTGTTTATGAAAGACCATTGTGTGAAATGCCGTATTTGTAGAGTTTTGTAAGGTTTATTCACTGTGTTAAACTCTTTTCAGCCTTTCAATTTGAATGTGTGCAATATTCCTGTACTGCTGTCGCCTCTGAGAAAGGAGAGCTTCAAGGGCCACAAGCAAACACCCTAGATTCCACTCTAAACCCCTGTGTCTAGTAAATGGAAAAGTTAGGTATCCCCAGTGGGCAGTTCATGGGGTCCAAAAAAAAGGAGCAGGCAGGGGTTGGCTATTAGGTAACAGCACATGCAGGAACTTGATGGAATTTTGGCTGCAGTGCTCATGTCTTAGTGCTGACACTTGGAGAAGTATGCTCTGAGGTGGTAGGAGCGTGGCCGTCTATTGGTATTTCTCAAATCTTCATTAGGGAATGCATCCTCTGGTGCAATAAAAACTACTGCTCCATCTTGCAAATACTGTATTTTCCCTCAAAATATGAAGCTTAGCCATTTTGGAAAGTGTTGTGGTGGGGTCCCGCAACCTTCCCTGGGAGACAGTTGGGGCTCATGAAAAGAATCAGGAACAAGATTTTTGATAGATGTTCAGGGATATTCTTTATTCTCTCCCAGCTGCCATGGCTGGGAGCCTGGACCAGACTGCTGACCCATGGGAAAACCACAGAATTTCCTGAGCAGGGGGAACATGAATAGCCAATAGTGTATAGAACTTGGGAGTATATGACCAGGGAGCAGGGGGAAGGAAACCCCGTGTAACCATGCTTTCCTCCCAGGCCCATCCCCCCGGGGGGAGGGGGGGCAACAGGAAAGGAGGTGTGTTAGGTGGGTTTAGTTTGCAATATGCTGCAATGCAAAGCTCAATTATCTGCCCAAAAGCTATTTAACAATTAGAAAGGAATTAACAATTACAAAGGAAAAATAGATTATTTAGCTCACAAAAATGCAGCTTGGGTAGCAGTCCATACAGGTGTTTGGGAAATGTTAGTGCGAAAGAGTAAATTATAAGAACAAAGGCATCCAGTATAGCTCCAGTACTGCAAGCTGAATGATGTTCAGTGGATGATTACTGTCCTTGGCATTGTACTGCAGCAGGCACTGCAGAGTGTGACTAAATTGAATTACGTACTAAAAGGAAGGTTTTCCTCTCATTATTATCTAAAAATACGTATTTGAAAGTAAAGACCAAAGCATTGACAAGTTAAACTCATTACATATCTAGAAACATTTTTAGTGACTGGTGTGAATTTACATGTTTTTGCTTACAATAAACTCTTCAAGTAAGTAGCAGTGCCTTCAATCCAACTAACAAGAGAACTATTTAGGTGTGGATACCTAACCTTGCTGCCTCAAATACACAGGACTGCTTATGCGAGTATACATGTCAAAGGCCCATAGAAAGCTAAAATGACAATGCTTTATTTCTTCAGGTTAATGTCATGGTTGTGTCAAATGAAGGAGCTGTTGGGCTTGAGAAGGCTTTTTTTATTTAATTAAGGTTAAAAATTTTAAAACCCCAAAGTGTGTTCTTGACCAAAACTAACACATTTGTGTAAAGCAGTTCTTCTAAATAGCTTTGAATGGTGTTTGTTTGGAAGTCTGTGTGCCCTTTCTCATACCCCTTTCAACCTGATACTGCAGATGGCAGTATTAGACTGTTATTTATAAATAGACTTCTGGACTTGGTGTGAATGTTGAGGTCTGCATGCACAAAGCACGAGGTTCAAAATGTTAATCTCAAACCCACTGATCTGAAAAAAAGAAAAAAGGTCAGGTGTTCTTTAGACTAGTGGGGAAGACAGTTGGATAAAAGTGGTCTGAAGCAGCACAAACCAGAGTACTTTAATATAGAAATTTTCTGGGAGATAACATCTTTTGCTTTGAGAGGCATTGTCTTGAGGAAATGAGTAGCTCAGCTTGTACTTATGCACAGTGCTGTTAATTAAAAGGGGATTAGAGGACATTTCCATTACATGATTTTCCTCTTAAGCTTCAATTACAGGTTTTGTTTTAAAAGCATAATTTCTGAAAAGGATCATAATTCATTGTCCAGTAAAGTACACAGGTTTCATTGGTAAATGTTTAAACAAGAGTAATGCAAGGCTATTAGCTAAGATGTACTGAGGTAGAAGTCCATCTGGCATAATTAATTATATGCAGGTATTTGACATTTGTAATAGAGCAGTTAAAATACATATAGCATATGCAATTTTGTGAACTTTTTTTTAAGGCTTGCATCATTCAGTGTGGCTGTTAATAATGTGTGGATTGTGGCTTTGCTTTTCTGACACAACACAACCCAGACAAATACCCCATAAACTAAGAATCTTCATCATGTGCTTCTTACTCACAGCCCTATTAGAAAGAAGCTTAAAATCATGATTATGAATGCTAAGCGGTTTTTATATCATTGAAGTGATCATTTTGTTAAAGATTTTGTTTTGATTCAGGCATTTAATGAGTTCTTGGAACTTTTCTTGCTTTCCACTCATTGCACCAAGGAAGTGGTGAGGTTGGTGAGAGCATGAGCAGTTAGCGGCTGGGACTAGAATTTGGTATGAGATTGCATGGGGAATTTTCCAAGTTCAAAAGAATATATTTCAGAAGAGAAATGAAAACGCAGGTCAGGATGTTAAATCCCACTCGTGTTAGTGGCGAATAACTACATAAAAATAGCAATTTGGCATTAACTGTCCTAGCCATATAAGGAGATTTTTTACTGTAACCAAGTGGCTATCTTTGACATGAGAAACTAGGTATTCTCCGAGCTGTGTGAAGTTTCCACATATCTACTCCTAGAAAACATTTCTCTGACAGAGAGTTTACTGTGGCTGTAAACAAAGGGGGAATTTTACTAGGGCTTGAATTTCCAGCCTTAAAAGTGCTAGCCATATGACTTGGGAAGTCAACATATCGATGCATTTCTACTCCTTCAGTATTTTTATTACTGGAGAACTGCATTCCTAAGAGTTTGTTTTTTATTAAGTCATCCTATTTTTTCCTGGCCTTGAAAATCAGTGCTAGCATAGAACTTTGTCAAAAACTGTCAGTGTTGCATTTTTATTGAAAATCTCCTCAAACATATTTATCTGGAATAATAAAAGCTAAACAAGAAAAATTCTCTCAGGATTAAGAATTTTCTTGGATTTAAAAGGGTAGACTGATACTCAGTTTTTAACTGCAGGGCTGGGACCATTACAAATGTAGAGAGAAATCCTAGTTTTCATAGTGAATGACATACATTACTCAGGAAGTGATGGTGACCTGTTTCTGCAGCTCTAGAAGAGACCTTGGTTACCTAGATCAAGACTTGTATCACCTCTCAGCCACAGAAGACTTTTGGGAGCCATGAACAGCAAACTCCAGTCTCTAACTGGAAACATGGGTCTAGTTCATTGGTGGAAGTGATATCTGTGGCATTGGGTTTCCAACTTACAAATGCCAAAATAACTGAAAGTGGTTGCATCCCAAATATGTGTAGGTTATTAGTTTCTCATAAACTGAGATGTAATGATGTCAAAACAGGGCATGTTATTATTTATGCTTCTTAGACATTCACTTGGCAGTAATTAAAAAGGAAGGTGTTAGGCTACATCAGTTACAGAAAGTAAATACAATTTGTCATTTTAGAATCACATGATACACATTAGTTTAAAAATGCATTAAAGTTCTGCAGTGGGACAGTGCAATTTTCTTTTTCCTAATCTGCTTTGAGTAGTATTTCTTGCACAAAGTTTCAGAAAGTCCACATGAATGCTTTTGTCTTGCAGAGTACTTGTAGAATCTTAGCATTAGTGGTAGTTTTTTTCCCCCCTTCAATTTCTGCTTTCCAGTGGGGCACACTTGTGATATTTTATTGATAAAACCAACAGTTTATCTTTTTGCTGACTTTTAACCTTCCCTGTAGGAGAAGATTACAGATCTATGGAATATTTAGTGCTGGTGATCTGAGAAGCAGACCTCGAACTACTCGGTTTTCATCAGCTGTACCAAAGGGGAAAGAGCAAAAGCTTGTTTTTACTACTAAGCTGAGTGAATATGGCATGGAAATCTTGTAATGGCAAGGTATCAATTTGTAAAGTGATATATTTCAGAGGGGATACTAAATTTGACTATGAATAAAAAGCTTTATAAATGGAACATTTAAGAGGCTATCTTTTACTTTTCAGAGTAGGGTTGCCCTGACATGCATCATTTCAATTTGGCAGCCCGAGCAAATTGATGGAAGCAATTCAGTATGATAATTCAGTATTGCCAAGAGGCTACTTCTGAGTCTAGTGTGGACACGTTCCATGGACAAATTTAAAGTCTAAGTGATAGAAAATGGGTTTAATTCAGCTCTATATTGTTCCAACTTTACATCAAGACAGCCTTGGTATCAAAGGTACCTATAGAGTATATCCAAAGAGTACATGAACAACAAACTAATTTTCAAGCGAATGATCACCTCCAGTTTATGGTGGTATATCTTGCATAACAATGATCCAGAATAGAGAGGAAAGAAGTAAAACTGAAATGTGGTTGCAAATGTATTTTTTTAAAGTACTAATTCTAGGGGTAAATTCTTAGCTACTGTTTACCACCAGAGTATGTTAAAGTAAATGAGCAGCTGCTGAGTTCTACAAGTAAAAAAGTAGTCTTTGATAGTCTCTCATTTGAAATGAATATTAATTTCCATGAATATAGCATAGCATTTGTTTTCTAGAATGCTTCTTTTTCATTGTCACCTGAGTGCATTTTGCCCCCATGGGAACAAATAAGTCATTGTTCGAAGTAACGAAGTTCCTGTCCCCATTATTGAAAGGTGAGAAGGAGAAATGCCTAGTAACAAACACTGACAAG